>JADFUC010001545.1:0-77362 GCA_019722365.1 Lithospermum erythrorhizon | reverse complement strand
TATTACGTATTGTTTAGAATGATTAGGGAACTTAAATTCAATATTGTTGTTGTTTAAATTATATCTCATCGATAGGATGCAATTTGTAATCTTTGTGTGGGCTATTTGGCGGTTATTAATATAATTCATCGCTTGTTTCAAAAAAAAAAAAAAATTGTTTCAGGAAATATAATGAACTGTTGGATGAACTTAATTAGTATGACATGGTCACATGGATAAGGCTTTCGAAGTGAGAAACAACTTTGCTCAATGGTTTCACAATAGTGTTAAGTCCAACTACACGAGTTAAATACATATATTTTTTACGTAATATTTTTTTTAAATATCTCTAAAATTTTATGAAATTTAGATACGAAACACCAATCAATCGCCAAGTATCAAGAGCTTGTTTGCTGAGCCGAATACATAAATCAAAAGATTTAAGGATACTTTATGAAAGGTTAATTACTTTGACACGGGCAATCATGGTAAAACCAATTACAACACCAAGAGTTCTGCTTTGCTAAATTTAAAACTGAACCAAAGTTCGAATTATAAGTTGACAACATCGAATGACCGGAACTGAATTATAACTGAATCTCAATACTAAATATATTAAGTTCTTTCATAACAATTCAAATAAAAAGACTTAAATCAATCAGATAATAATATTATTCTATTCTATTTCATTATATATATGCATCATATATTAAATAAATAATAATATTACATAAATAAATAATAAATATTATTAATAATGAATAGAATAATATTATTATAATAATAATTATATAATTACTAATAATAATTATCATAATTATAATTATAATTATAATTATTTTTATTGTTATATTATTTATTTTTATTTTTCTTATTATTTTTATTTATTTTTATTATTATCATAGTTACATTAATTATTATTAATATTATAATTATAAATATTATTATCATAATTATAATAATTATTATAATTATTTTGTTATTAATTATTAATTATAATTATAATATTAATTATACTAATTATTAATTATTAATTATTATTGTTAATTATAATTATAATACTATTATTATTAATTATCAAGTATTATTTTTATTTATTTTTTATTTTTATTTATATTTATTATTATAATAATAATAATAATAATTATTTTATTTTTTAATATAATAATTTATTATAATTATTGTTTATTCTTTTTTTATTTTTATTTTTCTATTTTATTTTTCTTATTTTTTCATTATTTTTATTATTTTATTTATTATTATTATTATATTCATTCTATTATTTTTATTATTTTTATTTTTTATTTTTTATTTTTTATTTTGTTTATTTTTTATTTATATTGTTATCTTCTTTATTGTTGTTATTATTTATTATTATTATTTTTATTTTGTTATAATTATTATTGTTATTATTATTATTAGTTTTATTTTTATTATTATATTATATTATTATTAGAAAGAGAGTTTATTTTGTTTTTATTATTATTTTTATTATTCTTATTACTAGTATTATTATTTTATTATTGTATTATTTTATTAATATTAATATTAATATTAATAATAATGATAGAGGATAAGTGAGATGTGAAAAATATTCACCATTTGACATATGAAAATTAAATGTTAATTTGAACAAAATATTACTAATAATGATAAGGGTTTTGATAAGATCTTAATTTATTCAGCTCTTAAAATATTTAATTATCAAACAAAAGTAACAAAAAAATATTGAATTAATTAATTTTAAATTCTTAATACTTTTAACAAACAGACCCTAAATGTGTCAAAAGTTATTCAAGCCACAACCATACCCTTGGCCTGCTAAGACTATTATGGAGTATTGCAAGAGATCTGGGAGTTTACTTATAGGACGGGACTAAAGATAGTACCTTTCAAATGTTATTGTTTTGCCACAACAAAGTACATGATGGTTCACCCAAAAAAGTACATGTCGGAAATAGAAGCAGATACAGATCACAGCTTCTGAACCTCATCATCTTCTAAGTTCAAGCTACTTTGCATATATTGTCCTAAAGATAGAGGTTTTTTGGAGTTTGTAGATAATTGCCCCTAGCTCTAAATCTTTTCGTCTGTCTGTCATACAAGTTTAAATAAATGATAAAAAAATTGTTGACTTTAGTTCAAATCAATATTCTAATTCAAAAACAAGTCAACACAATAATTAAATTTGTAATTTCACTTCAACTAACTTTAATTCAAACTCAACTAACTTTGATACTAATTATACAACTAATTTACCAATATTTTAATTAATTCAACAACTAAACATGTGAACAACAATTAAATTTCAAATTTATTACTAATTCGATTTCAAAATCAACAATTCAATAAAGGATTAAATAACAAACTCATTAAATAACTAATAATCACCAAACAATTAAATAACTAATAATCAATTTTCATGATTAAAAAAAAAATACTTTTTTGGAGTAGTTGGGGGCGTTTTGGAATGGAGAGGAGGGGTGGCAGTTTTCTCTATCGAGGGAGGCGAGGGATGGCTGCTTTTGTGGCTTTTGTAAAGGTGGGCGTTATAGTAGGGGTGGGCGGCGGATTTTGGAGGAGGGGTAGGTATCTGATAATAATACTCGTAATATTCCCTTCATCCTTAAAAATGATCATGTTTTTTCTGTTGATTAACAAATTTTACACCATTTATATCCAAAATTTTAATTTAACTGTCAAAGACAGAAAGATGCTCAAAATAAGATATATCTATATTTTTTCCAAACAAATATATAACACATTAAAAAGCTTACTTCAGCTTATTGAATGCCACTTATTAAAATTCAAAATACGACAACGTTTTTACGACCTAATTTTATAAGTATCATATGGCAAATCAAAAGCTATCAATGAGATGGGTCGTAGTCAAAAGACAACTAAGGAATGAGACTAATAAATTCTAATCATAACAATACTATAATTAACAATCAATAATGTGTTTATATCATTGTCATTTTCATGTCTTATAGATTTAAATAATGTATATTCGTTAACTTTTGGATATAAAAAAATTAAATCAAATAAATTGGTGATAGTTTGTAAGAGACTACAGCGAGAGTGGTTACCAATAAAAATGGGACAAAAATAAATGTTATTTACTTTAAAATTATTTCTTTGATATGTGGAAAAATTACTGCATCCTATTTTTAAGGACATTTTTTATTTTTGGCAATTTCAAAGTTGGTTCTTTTTAGTTTGAAAAACTGGAGAAAAAAGTAATTAATGAGATCAAATTTGGATTACTTAAAACTTTGTATCTTAAAGTAGCCTTAGACAATGGAATGGGGGAAGTATAATTATTACAAGAAACGGATAATTATTAATGAGATGCGGCATAGTCAAAAGACAAATAAGGAAGGATATTCATAATTCAATTCTTCGTAGAGATAATAAATATGAATCATAAAATTATAATCCTTATTATTATTACATCTTCCATTTTAATTTAATTGAAAGATTTTATTCAATAAAAAATTAACTTACTTTAAAAATTATAATTGATTCATTTAACTTTGTATTGTATCAAAAGATTATATACTATACATATATGTTACCATGTTTCACATTAATAACAAAATCTAAAAATTAATTTAGAGTTAAATTGAACTTTTTTATTTTTAAGTCAAATCTCACCATTAAATTGAGACTGAGGAAGGATTTATTTATTTCTTAAAAAATTGTTTGACCCATAAAATCTCAAAGAGTATATATACCTATTATATTGTATCACAACCTATCATCATAAGAGAAATTGATCATGGAGCAATGGGTACAATTCAACTACTATATGTTGATAGTCATTTATCTTCTTCTCAATTTATTTTGCCAAGCCAATTCAAAGGAATGTGACTACTTTAGAGGAAATTGGGTTTTTGATAATAAATCGCATCCTTTGTACGACTCGATTGAATGCCCATTTATTCGAAAAGAGTTTAGCTGCCTAAGGAATGGTCGACCAGACAAGTTGTTCCAAGAATATAGATGGCAACCATCCAATTGTTACTTGCCAAAGTGTGTATTATTCTTTCCCTTGTTTACTTGAATACTCCGCCATGCCAAACAATTGTTAAATTTTAAATATTGATTGTTGAATTTTTAAATTTTGAACTTCAATATTTATATATATGATATTATAATATGTGAAAAATATATCAAAATATTACATTATTAACTTGATTATTTTTATTTAAATCCAAGTTAGGTGCATTAATTCAAATCGTAAAGTTTATTAATTTTTAATATTTAAAATCAAATTTTATTAGTTTTTGGAACGAAAGGGAGTATATATAATTCGTATCATTTACCCAAATAATTGCCCAAACGCGGAAATATTCATATTTTCAAAAACGATTTATCAATGATGTACTGTCACATAAACTTTCTGAAATGCTATGGAAATATTCATATTTTCAAATGTTCTAATGGCTGACCTCGAAGTTCTGATTTCCCTTTTCCATCCTCCATTAAATATTTTATATTTAATCCCTCTCCACTCTAGCCGTTGTTCACATTTTCAATCCATGGTCAAGCTTAAACATTTTATTATTCATTCACCAATAATTGCTTGATTAGGCATACTTGTCTAATATACGCTTTACAGATTCTTAAAGAGCGAGGATAAACAACCAAGTTTGGCACATTTTTGAGAAATTTTGCAAATTGTAGCACAAGATCAACCTTTTTTTTTTTTTTAATATCTACATCCTTTGTAACTGCTGCCTAAATAACACACTTTGCGAAAGACAAAAACCTCCTCCCCTTATTTCTTATCTCTTTCAAATCACTGACCACCCCTGATCATCACAACCCCACCAAACCACCATTGCCCCGCTACCCGAGCAAACTACAACCACCCCCACCCTTACCCACTGGCTCCCTCCCCCCAATTTGAAGAAACATATCCTCCTCCCCCTACTTTTTGTCAAAACGGAGTAACGGTAAGCTGGTGATGTGGTTTATGGCACTTAGAATGGCAAAGTGCGATTGGAGAAAAGGAGGATGTCCTGTGGGCATATCTCAACCTTAGGAAATACCATGTAAATACCAAGACCTTAGCATCTTCACAGTGGTTCAGCAAAGTGGCAAAATCTCAGACAAGTGGTTTAGAAGCGGAAACCTCAATCTCCCACTGTTTTAAGACATCCTGCCGATTTATCCTCTAAAGTGATCCTGTAGCTGGCTGGTCCGCTACGGCGATTTGCTTCCACCGTTGAATAGATAAGAAAAGGTAATTTGGAAATAAGAAAGGAGATCTATATAGGATCAGGCTGGAAGAGTCCAGATAATATGTATACATTTTAGTCCTGCAAATGTTTGATTCAGGCAAATGGTCCCTCAGAATTGATTCAATATGCACTTTAGTCCCTCTTTTGACTCGAGCCGCAAATTTTGATGGAAAGAGGGACTAAAGTACATTTCTGACTGTCATCATACTAAAGTGTATATTTCTGTGAAATACTAAGTAAGCGGCCCTGCTTTTGGCCCAAAGCCAGTGGTGTACCCGCACTTTTCCTCGCTTAAATTTAACGTCAAATGTTAAATAGTGGACTAAAAGGCACCTTTGGTGTACCAATTTATATGAACCTATTTCAATGTAAAATATTTTATGATTAAAACGAATCCCGTACATATATTATCTGCGACCATTTTCGGCAATTTTCTCCTAAAACTAGTTTGCAAAATTTCTCTTATTTTTTTAATCTTTATGGAATGACTAGAAAGTCAATTAACAAAAAAATTATGTACTTCATTAGTCCATATCTCCCGACTTTAGTTCCAGATGAAGAGTACCTGAACAGATTATCAAAACAGATCAAAAGTACTATATAAGTAAACAAGAATTCCTGATTATCAAATATTCATTGGGAATTATATTTATTTAACGTTTTTGCTGCATGTTAACAGTTTTTGATTTGGCCTTAATTTCTGAAGAAATTGGGCGGGGAGAAGTGATGCTCTGCCTGGAGATTCCTATTAGCCAGGACCATTGGACATCACTTGCTTGCATTCTAACCAAACAAGTGCCCCAGGCGAAATACACTCTAACTATGCTTAACAATATTGTTAAGATGTTGATTATCTACGTATGCATGTCACCTATGATGTAATTTTCATATAGCAAAATTTTTATTTTAAAGATATCATTACCTTTCATATATATTTCAATATACAAATACTATGAAAATAGGACAGAACAAAGTGAATATATTTTGAATTCCTTGATCTTTGGATGAAACAAAATATAGATACTCAAAATATACCTAAATTTATGGACTAAGAAAAAAATATTAAGCTTGAATCTTTCATATATAAAACATTTTCCGACAGGGTATTAAGATTTTACGACGCATAAATCCCCATAATGTATGCCTTCCTTCAAGGATTTTTCGTTTTCTTTAATATGCACGAGAAATCACCTGTCCACCATTTCCTGTGCATATAATTTGTTACTGAATTGAAAGATGACATTATTTTGGAATACATTTAGGAATATGGAGTCAAGATAATGGTTAATGGGAAACCAACACAAGTGGAGCATGTTAATGACAAAAGTGGGAATTATGAAGACTGACTCAGTAGAGCCAATGTTCAGCTTGGGAAGGATGCCCATTACTCATCTCTCTCAACTCATTTCATTGGTGGTCTCAAACTCCAAAGTCTCTGAACTGAAACTTTGGTTATTAAGACATGTTATGTATTCATTTATGGTAAAGTGGTAAGAATTTCAAGATACTTAAATCTAAAACCTAGCTATCCCATATCAAACCCTAAACTTTATGCTTAACGCATATTACCATTAAACTCAATAAGCTTTTAAAATCTCAAAAATGCATTCTTAAATACTTTTTGGCTAATTTTCTGCCTTTGATATTGATCAACTTCTAAAACCCCATACATGTTATTTGTTGGGCTCACCAGAAGCCTGTGTATAAAAATACAACTATAAGAGGTCATAATACAAGTATCTGTTATAAAAAATCGATATAGTAATTAAGAAAAGTATTTATTAAGCTTTATGTTTAAGAGTCTAATACATTGCCTTTTATGATCTATAAAAGCCTCTGTAGAATCTACCTATTCCTGGGGAAAATTCCATATGTCAACCAAATGCTATCGAGTTTGTTATAGTATTTGTAGATTTAAATAGAATAGAATATAGAAAAATGAAAATGAAAAACAAAGTGAACAATTACTGTGGATTGTTTTCTGGCCATAATGTGCACCTACATCCGGGGAGCTCGTGGTTGGGAAAATTCATTATGGTAAAGCATTACATATAAGAATTACACTATAAGATCCTCGAAAGACTTCTATCCTAAAGCCACGGCACTCCTCAAATTTATCTTTCGGATTTTGATTTTACAATGTTTGCTCGTAGAATTCATAGTTCACCACAAACGACACAAACTATGTCACTATGGCTCTTTTGTGCTAAAATCTTAAGATATAAATCGTTATGTTGTGAGGTGCTGAATATAAACATATATTGCTTGAAGCCCTCATTACCTATATGGATGTTTTCACAAGATGCACACATTCAATTGATGGCAGAAAGTCTCTTTGTAAAAGTCATAGTAAAAGTTGTTCTCCAAGTTTTGCTAGTTAGCTTGTCTTCCAAATCTATTTTAAAAAGGAAATGTTCTTCTTGATCTTCACCCACTAATTGTTTCTTTTCAAGAGAATCTCCAATGAGAAAACTAGATATATCTTGATCCCCAAAAAATATCTTTCCAAATCTTTCACACGCCTGACTCTTCCTCATGCATATATCAAATATGATCTCCATCATATGGGAATAATACAAATCATTACCATATATTTAGACAAAAACATGTAAGCCACCTGTTCAATACTCTGAAAATTCTCATTTTTCTATATACAAGATCCTCAATCAATCATTTCATACTGGCTAAATTATAAAGATTTGGTATAATTACGCTAAATTTTGTCAAACCCTCAAAATACTTGCCAAATAAAACATTAATAATCAATAAGATTGAAAATATCAATCAAAACAGAGGCAGTATTTAAGTGAGCGATATATTTATTATCAAAATTGAAATGCATATATCACTTATCATTATTTGACATTAAGGAATCTCGGGTTATACTTCTTCGTTTTCCTTTGAGATTGAAAATAAAATTATTTCATGTATCTACTAATTACTTTTGCTTTTTTTCAGGTGGGATTATGTTCAAGTGGGGAACCAATTAGTCCAAGATGTGGATGCAATGACTCTTTTTGAGAAAGCACTTGACACTTGGGCTTTGTGGGCAGAAAAAATTGATCCTTCAAGAAAAAAGATTTTCTTTCAAGGGATTTCCCCGACACACTACAAGTAATTATTCAAAATTATATTGAAATTGATCCTCCTTATGATGTGTTGCTTTGATTCATTGTTCAATGTATTATTGATATAATGAGTACAAGTTTATAAAGAGGATGTAATGTCATAAAAAACAATATCTGAGCTAATTGATGGAGAGAATTATTCATATCTCCTTATACACCGCCTCTATTATCCATGATACCTTGCTAAATTAAATATCAACCATTTAATAGCTATCAATTATCTACAACTTACAGAATATATGTACAATCTATTATATGTCTAAAAAATCTATTTATAAAGCCCCTTAGTCATGCTCATTCTTTATTGTTGAATATGATGCATTAGATAGTCAACAATTACCTACTTAATTTACGTGAATATATATACAAATCAAATCAAACCACAATACACAATAGAATCGAATGACTAAAAGATCCTTCCCAATTAATTGAATATATTCATTCAAGTAATAGTCAGAAGGTTATGAACCATTTTCTTTTAAGTAATACAATGACTTCATTTATCAAAAAAATTTGAATGTCCACATTTTCCAAGTAGACACACACCAATAATATTTCTTTTAGAGTAAAAAGCATTATTTACCCCTAATGCTCCCTATTTATATGTAGTGCTTCAAAAGGAAGTTTCAACTGGGAAAAATGAATATTTCTACCCTTAATTATCATTATGATTGTATTATTAGTCTCTAAAGATACTAATTATCGCGGGAATATTTACATGGAAGTAACAAATGTTGTAATATAGCAGGATCCTAAAAATAATATTATCGCTTCCTATTTTTAATCAAGAAAATAGTAATTATCAGAAAACATTTCCTATATTTATGTAAGCACGTTAAATATATGTATTCACTTTCTGTTTTAATTAATTCGCAATAAGATAACTGGTCCTTACTATCCTACAAACATGTAACCACCATTCGAGACCAAACTGCCAATTACCTCGCTTTTTCAAAATCAGCTTAAATGCGCAGTTCGAGAGAGGGAACGGAACCCATTAATGGATGTCTTGACAAACAAGTCAATCTGGTGAAACACATATCCAGGAGAGATCCGTCTTTTCTTTATAGGCGAAGAGGAGTCTTTAAGAAGTGTTCTTGAAAAAGAAAAATTTTTGCAACGTTGTTTTATTATTAACGGAGTTTCTCTAAATCTGCAGCATTTTAATACCCTTCAATTTATGGCCAAAATGGTGCATCTCGTAGCGATTGTTTGCATTGGTGTTTGGGTGGAGTTCCTGATACATGGAATGAAATACTTTATGCTCTTATTTTTCCAAAAACAAAAATTCATGAAACAGTAGGGCAAGTATCCATTTGACCCAGGTTATTGTAGTGTCATATATACTAAATTGTTTCTAGAGATGTTTGTACTATTAATAAAATATTTACAACAAATTCTATATTATACATTAAGATTTTTTAAAAAATTATAATATTCATCAACTCCTGCAAAAAACCAACAAATGTGCTTATGAACTAACAAAACAAAATTTGTAGGTAGCAAAGTTCTGAGTTGTACAAGGTTGTGATTATATTATAATTACCAATTATATCCACAATACATAGAGTATGATCAATTAAACTAAGAAGACATATGGAAGGCACATAAAAAACGTAGACGATCCAATCCGGAAACCATATCACCAGTTGTCCCTTAATAATGATCATTTAATAATGGAAACTCATCACTAGTTGTAGCCTTAATACGACCATTTCATTTGGTTTGATGATTGTCTTTTGATTGATTTGTCATTAAAATAACTTTAATTTAATATTGTCCAAATATTACAAATATTACTCATAACGACGAAGTTTATCACCCTATTAGCTGACAAATGACCGAATTAAAAAAAAAAGCGAAATTTTTGTCAAGGACTTCTTGATAACATTTAATTACTGCTACATGATTTCATTAAATTGGGTGTATAGGGAATAGCACGAGACTTTATTAACTGATTCAAAAGATATTAATCTAACAATACAAGACTGGTATCATCAATAACCATATGATATTTTCCTACAAGGAATCCATGACATGCAAAAGTCACATTAATTCATGTCACAACCTGAATCATTGCCTTGTATAAGACTATTCAAACTCATAGGCAATTCAAAAAATCAATTATTTATTGTCACATCAATTGTTTTTTCCTACATTATTTAAATATTCTAATAACTTTATACTCATATAATAATAAAATATTTATTACACAATTTAATTTTTTCTTTCCTCATACTGCCCAACACATACTCCAATTATATACTTTTAGTTGTTTACATCAAATAAAATAAAATAATTTTATTTGTAGATTCTTTGAAAAATATTGGCAAATTTTTTATTTTAATACATCAAATTATTAACTAAAAAAGCTAAATAAACATTTAAGTGTCCTACTAGTCTTCCTCTCTCCTACTTTGAAAATGTGTGGAAAACTCCTATATTTCAATTATCTCTATCAGACCTAACAATTGCATTATCTATTGCTGTAGGACAAACTATCCAAAGCCAACAAATTACCTATTGCTGCTGATGGTCTAAGAAAACTGAATAACCTCAGTGTGAACATTATGTTTCATAGATGACAGACTAGAGATATACACAAACATCAACACCTTTCTGTATTACGCCCTTAACGGTTTGGGTTATGTGATATTGAAAACTCTAAAATACAACCTTATAAAGCAGTTGCTCAAACTAAATATGAAAATGGTTCAATCGTCACTACTACTTCAAGAGAGACAATGTATGTAGATAAGCACCAAGGTTCTAACTTTTGTAAACACTAGCAGCAACCAAAAACATAACAAAAGAAGAAAATTTGTTAATTAACATGTAATCAATAAAGCTAATTTGTTAGATCCTGGTTTCTTACGAATGATCAAATTGTATTACCCTCAATAGCAGAGCGTTCATGGAGGATGTCGCTTAAACTTTTACCAGAACAGAGAAACAATTTTAATGCAGCAACATGTAACATCCTCATTGAAGATGCTTATTTCTGCTTTTAGTCCTTTAAGTCCCCTGAATGGGGAATCATTTGCCATGATGATCCAGACCTGTAGACCTTGATGGCTAAAACCCTATAAGAAACCAAAGCTAGCATGAACCCCCTGTTATCATCACAGGGGCACCGCATAATATCCACCTCCCACTAAGACACACGAGCTCTTAAGATGCTGAGGATGTCATATGTTTCAGCGTAACCATGCAGAACCTAAAAACTTTAAAGCATGCCTTTGCTATGCCTAAAATTCCTCTCAGTAAATTCTTATTTGAAGCGGGTCAATGTCTCTGCAGTCATGCCAATTAGGCTTCCCTATAACTTCGAGTCCTTTCTTTCCATATTGCAATCTTCTCTCCGATTCAATTCCATACAATAATTATGAAAACCATAATCAATAAGAATGAATATAATATATAAAGAACAACACCCATTTCTACAACTCACTACATACATTTGGTAAAAGTGGGATATGCCTGGACGACAAGCATGTAGTAAAATATACAAACATTTGAAAAATTTAAGAACATAACACAACTAATGTACATGATAGTTTTTTTTTTTTTGGAAAAGAAGATGAAGAAAGAAGAAGGAAAGAAAGCTGGCATTTCTAATTGAAGCCAGCAAAAGTCAGATAACCTAAAGAAGCAGGATGAAACATGTTTAAATTCGAAAAATATATAATATTATAGACAGCTGGCTTACATGTGGTTGACAGAGACTTTAAGCATGAAAAGTATATACAAAATAACTTACACTCACCAAGTATGATTCAATTATAAGTGAATAGCTCGACCATCCAACATTGATCCTAATCTGCTATTAAGATAAGTTCCCAAATCGAAGCCTAGATGCAAATGTTAAAATAGATAGGAATTGTCTACCGACAACAAAAATGTCAAGAATCAAGATAAGGTTCTGAAACACCATAAATAAGATAAATTAATTATCACAAAAGCCCCCATATCCACACTGGGGGTGTACGTAGCCAAATTCTTCCCACGTATATGGATAGCGATAGTTGATGCTAATCTTCCAAGAATCTTATCAGTTGCATCAACAACATACCAGGTTTTGCTGGTATTCACCAGCTTTGACACCATGTTTTGTTCAAATATCCAGAACAAGAACATCTTAGAGCTGAACTAAACATATCACAAAAACATGGTCAAAGAACTTAAAAGAGTTCTACCCACAATTGAGATCTTATTTTTAAAGAAACTGAACAACTTTATTAAAGAAAACTAAATGCTATGCAGAGAATATGCCAAACTCATATTATAAATATAATCCAAGCGTCTACCTTTCAGTTCTCCTTCACAAACTATCAATATAGCAACCCCAAGAAACTTAAATGTTAATTATATTCTGTCTAATTTTACTATGATAGTTCAAACAAGCACACAAAAACTGCATTTTTTCTCATAACGGTGATAAGGTTATATGTCTATAATTATAATTCTGGTTGTTTAATCAGCAAATGCCTTCCAACATATAGAAACCATTCAACCATGATTATACCAAATTACCAACAGTAGATAGTGAACACTGAACAATGACAAAATTCAACCAAGCTTTCCAGCTGCTAGTACTACACATAGTGGCAAACATAAAAGTCTGCAACTTTCAAGAACCTATTTCACCAATTTATGATATAATCTCCATCCCAAAAAAATTGTCCAGTTTTACTTTTCATGGGTAACTTTTTGTAAATAAAATATTTTCGGTATTATTGAATATTATTAAGAAAAACATATTTTAATCTACTTACTATACATAAATTTCATTCTAACTAAAGTAACTGCAACTGCCAGCTCTGAACTCATGGTGTTATTAGGACTTGGACATTAAATGACTTAATTAAACCCTACATGAGCCTTTTACTTAAGTTATTAAAATGCCCCTACCCACCCAAAATTGCTCCAGACTGAAACTAACACACTTAACCAGAAGTTCTTATATAACCAGACTGGAAAGAAGATGTACATTATCTATGCATTACCACTAATCAAATTTTATCAATCTTAATCATCTCACTAATTTGAGTTGATATATCATGTAAAGTATTTACAAAAAGCTTGTTAATCACTAACTAAACTTAAACTAAACAGAATCTTTTGGAATGAGGTAGGCCAAATTACAAAACATAATGCACATCTAAGTCATCACAAACATTAAACAAAACCCTAAATAGATACCTCAAGGCTTCGATTTACACTCCAAACTATTGATGCTGGGAACTATTAATTCCCATTTCTCTATTTTCTATATATAATTTATTTTGGTAAATTATAAGAGAATCAGTATGAACCAACATTATACATAAGGGTTCAAATTACATAATATAATACAAATAAGAAAAAATATAAAAATTTAGGGGATAACAACATAATTTATAAAAGAATAAATATAGTTTTTGAAAAAATACTTAATAAAATTATATTTTTTCAAAAAAATAGGGGGTCTAGTCTTCTATAACAATGAATATGAAATATATAAATTTAATTTAATACGAAAAATGGAATATTGCATTACCGGTCCATTAAGTTCATCCCTTCAAAGACCAATCTTTGGTCAATAACAGAAAAGTAACACTGAAAGACTGATTCTGATGCCGATTTTAAGTGATAGGTTTGATGAAGTGGGTACTGTGAAACCAACAAAAGGGGTTTTCTTTAGTGATGAAGAAAATGGTTTTGGTGAAGGTGAAGTCAAGAAAACAGAAGAAGAAACACACTGCAATGCCATTCTCTATAGGCTTTTTTCAAAATTCAGAAGAGTGATGGCTTGGAAAGGGATAAGATACTACTCCATATTGGATAGGGTGTCCGCGAACCGCATGACTGGTTCCGTTCGGTATTCGAATTGAGAAGGTCCGTTCCATTACCTGTTTTTTTTTAAAAACCTACCTGCCTAAGAACACTATACACACACCAAAACAAAAATCATAATTTGACACTCCATGAACACAAATGAACTCCTGCAAGGCTTGCTTGTTAAAGAATGTTTAATTAAGAATTACACAACAAACGAATTAATGTGGTTAAGCATAAACCAAATGTTTAATTCGGCTGTTTCATAATAAAGTATTTCATAAATCGTTTGCTTATATTTAACCTAACTAGTGCTGCTTATTACATAGCGAATTTTGTGTTTGTTCGATAATGGTATATTTGTTGGTTTATATGTAAACACAATGCAAATTCATAAGAATGAATACATAAAATTAGTTAAATAATTAATTATATGCTATCAATAATTAATTACATAAAATATTAAAAATTTATTACATAAGAATGAATTAAATAACATGAATCTAAATAACAAGAATTACATAAACAAATAATTAATTACATAAGAATGTAATTAAAATAGTAATTACATAAGAAGAAACAAAATAATTATCACATAAGAATGAATTAAATAATAATTAATTATAAAATAAGATGAACTATGAAAATGCTTGTTAAGATTTATTGTTATTGCAAAATTTATGGGCAATTTTAGAATATAATAAACATGGTAAATTATGATAAAAAAAAATGGGAAAATTATGAAACATAAAATATGGTAAATTATGAAATATGATAATTTATGGTAAAATTATGAAATATGTTAAATTATGGTAAAATTATGAATTATGAAATATGAAATATGGTAAAATCTGGTTAAAAATGGTAAAATTATGAAATATGGTCAATTATGGTAAATTTTATAATATGGTCAAATATGGTAAATTATGGTAAAAAATGGTAACATTATGAAATATAAAATATGGTCAAAAATGGTAAACTATGAAATATGATAAATTTTAGATTATGATATCGGGTAAATTCTTAGATTATACTGACAGTGAAAATCAACATTTAATTTAATCGAACATGTCTCTCGACATACGATTATACAATAAATGAAATAAAGTACCAAATTTATTTCAGGTCACTTCAGAGGAACTAACAAGTAAATATAATGTTTATGTTAAACAAGACCAGAAAGTCAGTTTCTTAAACGAACAAGACGCTAATGAATTAGCTTGTTCGTTAACAAGCACGTAACTTAATCTTGTTTGTTAACAAAGATAAGACGACCTCGCTTGTTACAAGACCCTACGTATTCGACCGACGTCACATAATAATCGACCGAAGCTAATTTGGTTTTAAATATCAAATAAACAACGAATTTGCAATATGTTTTGTTGAGAAAGAAGTTTTAATTTCTATGATTATGAATCGTGTAATAATTAGTATGAAAATGTAATGACCGTGGTATTTAAAATAAAAATGTAATGAAAAATGTAATTAGTATAAAATTAATAGATTGTGGAAATTATGAAATATAATAAATATGGGTCAAATTATGAAATATGATTAAATAATGATTAAACTATGAAATATGAGATTATGATGAAATTATGATTAAATCCATGAAATATGAGAACGACACTATGAAATTAAGGAATAAATTATGCGATTAAACTATGAAATACGATTATGATAAATTATGATGAAATTATGAAATATGATAAATTTTGTTATGATAAATATAAAATGAAATATATTAATTTTATAATGGACTATGAAATATGAATTATGAAATATGAAATACGGTAAAATTATAATTATGAAATATGAAATAGATGACTATATTACGAGATTATAGATTGCTGACCATATTGGCGAGATTATGGTAAAATTAGTGAACAAGTGAAATATGAAATATGGTAAAACTGTTAAAAATGGTAAAATTATGAAATATGGTAAATTATGATAAATTTTAGAATATAAATTATGCAAAAAAGCGGTAACATTATGAAATATAAAATATGTAATATCAAAAATGGTAAAATATGAAATATGGTCATTTATGGTAAAATTAGAAATATGGTAATTTTATGGTAAAATTATGAAATATGAAATATGGTAAAATATGAAATACGGTCAAAATGGTAAAATTATGAAATATGGTAACAGGTAAATTTTAGAATATGTTAAAAATGGCTTCAAAGTCCTAAATACGGTAATTCATGCAATTTTAGAATATGGACAAATATGGTAAAATTATAAAATATGGTTAATTATAAATACCAGAATATGGTAAATTTTAGAATATGGTTAAATATGATAAAACATGAAAAATTTATATATGAAATATGGTAAATTATGCAAATTTTAGAATATGGTAAAACATGGTAAAATTATGAAATATGGTAAACTATGAAATATTGCAATCTATGTAAAATTATGAAATATGGTATATTTCGTAAACAACCGAATCAGAGTTGATAAAATTATTCAATTCTGTCATCAGAGTAAAGTATATTAAAGCATTTAATCGATCGTGACATCGCTCGACTATTAGTCGAATGGTTATGGCTAAGTTCGACTAGAAACAAACGAGACATGAAAACCACTACTGTCAAATTGTGAAGTAGTCCCAACAAAATTTCACAATGTAATAAGTACTACTTCGATTCAATATCAATAAAGACCACGCTTTCAATATCACATTATTTTTTTTCTTCTATGTTTGATGACAAACTACCAAATTACTTATGTTTGTAGCGAAAGTAGCAATTTGTCGTGGTGTTTGTAAATAAACAAGCCAGCAAATTTTAATGTTTGTTTAACAATAACGATTATTATCGCTAGTTAGAGTTGCACTACGTTTAATCTAATTGTTATTTCATTTCAAGCCACGACGACCCGCTTTGTTTTGCATAAGCAATCACAAAAATTGTCGTGGGTAAAATAGTAATTTCGCATACCATTTGGACTGCTTGCTGTATAGCTTCAAACACCAAACACCGCCTCTTACAATGAAAAAATCGAACCTGTAACTCCTAAGTCACCGGGTAGACCTTCTAACCACTCAGGCTATTCGATGTTCTCTTCTCCATTAATTGCTTTTTTTTTTTAAACCCACCCACCCCCCTTACAATGAGAATCGAACCCAAGACCTCTAAGTCGGAATGCCTCTAACCACTCGTGCCATTCGACATGTTTCACCGTCTACGTTGATTGATTATCAAATCAAATTTGGACCTAGTTAAACAAAAATTTGCATAATCATTCGACTCGATAAAATATACCTTATACCCGTTAAAATGCCACTCGTTTATAACTTTTACACATTTTTATGCAAGAGGTAATACTTTGATGTAAGTGCTGCATTTGAAATTAAAGTAAGAAATTTAGTTATTTATTATTTTTACGAGGTTAACATATATATATATATATATATATATATATATATATATATATATATTAAAGTACACAAAATAAAATTATATATCAAAATGTAAATAAAT
Organism: Lithospermum erythrorhizon; assembly: GCA_019722365.1. NCBI lineage: Eukaryota > Viridiplantae > Streptophyta > Magnoliopsida > Boraginales > Boraginaceae > Lithospermum > Lithospermum erythrorhizon. The sequence goes on along the minus strand of JADFUC010001545.1, from coordinate 59,695 downwards.
TTATTAAGTATTTGTTAACTAATATATCATGTCCTCTAATCGATTTGATAACCTACTCAATTGATTATCGAATCAGATTTGGAACCTAAGTATTGCTATACTTACCCAACTAGATAAAGTATACCTGATGATATGGATATTAAATAAGCCTTAGTCTTATTGAACCCATTTGACCCATTTAAGCATCCAATCCATGCAGAGGCTTTAAGCTCATCTCGCATAGTCACATCGTGTCTTGGGTGACGGTGACACTTGTCTACACCTTAAGTACCAAGACTCTCAACTATTTCATAAATACTCATGCCAAACCATCATTCGGTAATGTAAACCTGTAATACCCGACCGCAAAAATGTAAAAGGTGATATGTTTGATATGATTTGATGATATCACTCATACCATCAAGATGATCTTCTTTTTCTAAGCTCATCCTCTGCTAACTCCATTGTTGCCGTGGCCGACACGTGGCAATTCCTAGACGGGAATCCCATCGGGAAGCCTCAACAGCACGGAGCGGCCACCCGGTGGCTCAAGTGGTGTGTCACCCATCACCTAATAACGCACCAATTCGCTGAATGGGCATGGGCGCTACAAATGGTACGAGCAAAGTCAGTCCTGACTGGGAACTAAGCGCCATGGGCGCAAAGCGGGACATTTGACAGCCACCTTCTGCCACCGATGGTAATGTCCTAGATGCGTTCAACGAGGACGCTGGTATTTGGCTGGGAGGTTGTAATACCCGACCGCAAAAACAATGTGGTGTGATATGTTTTATATGATTTGATCGGGTAATTACCAAGATGCATCTTCTTTCTCAAGCTTCATCCCTTTATAAGAACTTCATCATAGTTTTATTCCCGGGTAATTCTAGGACGGGGACCCAATTAGAAGTTTCGAGCACGTGAGCGAGACAAACGTGCCTTGTTAATCCGTGTCAGCCACCACCTCATTCCATTAACGCACCGAATTCGCTTAATGGGCGGGCGCTACAAACTTGAATTGTTATACTGCTTCAATAGCTCTTCAATACAATCTCGAACTACTTAAGCATCGGAGCGGCTATTTAATCGACTCTCGTTGTGGTCTGTGCACAACAACCCCCCAGCCAACACGGAGACAATATGGAACAAAGTGAACAACGCCACAACCGAGTAACAATCCCCTGCCGCGAGTCAAGCATCAGCAACAACCACCTCGGGGGACTCTGCCTCAAGATATCCCGATGCCCAAACCAAAGGATCCGGTCCGGACCAAGGAGAGGGGAGAGCCATCACTGAAGATCTCAAGACACCAACTCGTAGCAAGTCAGCGAGTCCAAATTAGTGGTTTTAAGACATTCTCTCCCTAGGATATCTCTGAAAAAAAGATATACCACTGCACCGCCTCGGAATCTAGTTAAAGATTCACGAGCGACCACGGGTCGTTCAGCTAACGCGAACGATCAGAACATGTCATACCAAATCAAGGTCGATGCGCAAGAAGAGATATCGGACGGATTAAAACTATGAACCAACAACAAATTGAGGAGATATGGGGATCACATTTTCAGAACTACGAAGAGGGGTCAGTGATTATAATCAAGAAGATTTTCATTTCCAACACCTAATACCCCGGGTCAGTCCCCATCCGTGGACAACCGGCGGGTGAAACAGTGGGGCAGCACCTGGGTCTCCCCGTAGGAACATCCAGATGCCACCCGGACCCATCAACGGAACAATCAACAAGCACCCCAGGGAGAGGGCAATGCCGGGGGCAGTAACGATGTTATAGCAAAGCTCCAATTGCAAGCAACAGACTCGTAGACACTTCCAGCCCCCAAACACGCATCTCTTCCCTTCTTTAAAGTACACGAGTCGATGCCGGGCTTCAGGATGCCAAAATTCAAAATGTATGATGGCATGGGAGACCCTAGCAATCACATCAAGGCTTATGATTCCTAACAATTATCTTTGGGCAAAGTTGAGGACGATTTATACGGCGCTTCTTCGAGTAGCCTGTCAGAGTAATCTGAAATAGTTCCACAACCTACCACCTAATTCCAACATCAAGCCGGCAAGAAAATTTGTGGAACTATTCATGGATAAGTTCGGCTTCCTTCATAGCCTATCAGATGAAGAAGAAGTCAGCAGTTCAAGAAAAACAGAAACATTAATCGGATTACTCCAACCGGGTTCCAAAGTGGCAAGTAACCAACATACCTTCTCTCATTTGACGAAAAGATGATCAAGCCTGTGGCTGTAGTTCAGCCCCTAAAGAAAAGGACTGTGTTGAACCAAGAAATAATGTACAACAAATGTTTGTCCAATCCACAGTGGAAATACATAAATCGAGGAAGCAAATGCAGGTACTGAAGGGGAAATCGAGGTTCATCCCAATAAAGAACCACAAGAATCACAAAGAAGAAGCCGTATAGAATAGAGAAACCGTGAAGAAGAGACAATGTGGAGAATTCAAGTGTATGTCTCAAGAATGGGAAGAGTTTGTGCAACCTCAAGAACCCTTTTACAATACATATGCCCCGTTGAGAACTTCGATAAGAAGAATATGTGCCCAAATACAGGATAGGACATTGTTGCCGAAACCTCAAAAGTTAAGGTCCTATCCGAATAGGAGAATTCAAGCTTTCTTTCTCGTGAGTATCACAGCACTACGGGTACGCACGGATAACCTGCGTGTTCAAATAGTTTATCCCGAACGGGGCATCTCTGCTGAATCTCGCGAGAACATTCTCCAACAGAGGCTCAATTCAAGAACGATGAAAACCCAAGTCGTCCACCTCAGTCACCGGACGACCGACAATTTCGTACGGGCAGGGATGAGATACTTCCAATTCCGAAAGAAGATGCCAGAGAGTTGTATAGTTAGCCCCTATGGGAAACTATCGATGCGGGGAAGGATAAATCTTTCGTCGAGAAGCACTGAAGGTATCAGATACCTCATGACGAATTCTCTAATAATCAAATTCTATAAACGCAAACTTTCTCGTGCGCACGCTGTGGATACGGGGGAGTTTAAACGGCATACATAATGTTGGGCGATACGAGGAGCGAAAAGTAAACATTCTATATCTCAGTATGACTGATCGGGATTACCCCAAACTCCTTAAAAAAACCGACATGTACACCTCTCACCGGGTTTAGCTACATCTTAATGCTGGGATAAATAGATTTAAACTTCACGCTAAAATTCTAATCCATAACCATACGGGCATCATTTACAATAGCGGGATACATCCTGACCCCTCTACAACGGTCTTGCGCTCTATCCCTATATTCTAATGGCCACTCACCACTCCATTTGAAACAGTTAACAACCACGGAGAGTGTTGCAGAGTCTAAGACGAAAATGGCCTCTAAGGTCTCAGCATTAGTTGTTTGTACCATTGTGATAGTTCTTTAAGGAGTCACCCAAACAAAAGAGACAAGGACCTCCTGGGCCAGAAAACCATACATCTCCGAAGCATCAAGACACCCCGGAAAAAGTGAAAGCTCAAAGAAAGGCCCTCACAATCCTGAGGTCATGTCTCCCCTGTTTTAACAACAACCCAAGAAAAACCTTAAGGTGTGGACCCACCGTCCCCACCATCGCACTTGTTTAATTCAAACCACTCCTAAAGATACGAAGAGGTGTTTGGCTGGCCTCCGAGGACATGTCTGGGGGAAGGGATGCCACATTGCTATATTAATCACTGTATGGATCCCACCTATAGGCACGTGAAACAGAATCTTTCTCCAAGAGAAAAACCAAAGCATCCGGTAAGAAGAAGAGTTAAGTATAGGCTATCCGAGAATTGCAATTCTTCGAATGTAATCGCGCGCACCGGTAATGGTAAAAAAGTCTAACGGCAAATGGAGAACGTGGAATGCACCACCCAAACAAAGCTCGCTCTAAAGACTACTCCCCGTCATTGGGAAGATCGGTGGATGAGAGTGTTGTGTATTTAAGTCTTCTGACGACTTTCCGGATGCTTCCTAGGTATCATCAGCGAAATACTCTCGGAAAAGCGTGATCAAGAAAACCATATTTGATTATATTATTGGACTCACTGGGTTAAAGAACGCGGGATAACCTATCAAAATGATGGTGAATTACATCTTCTCTCGAATCAAATAGGCAGAAACATGAAAATCTACGCGACACATGCTATTGCAGAACATTTGGACAATTTAGAGGAACTCTGGAAGTTAGAAGAAAAGTCAGCTTGGCAACAACCTGTGAGAGAAATGAATAGGGTAAATCAAAATCTTCTTGGTTTCATGATGTTGAACGGTCAACCAACCAAACGTTAATTTATCTGTCCTACAAGCAGTCAGCAATTAAATAGATCTATATATCTCGATCAAAGCGAATCTACCCTTTTTCCGAAAGTCAAACAAGCTTCATAAGAGGAAAGTTCAATCGATGAAGAATAAACCTTTGAAGAATTGTAATCATACTGGGGTCACCAAAAATATCAATCTCGAATTCAAGGAAAAGAGGAAATAAATAGATGAATAGATCCTATGAGCCGTGACTAAAACAAGGCTTTTATATATATATGAGAGAAGTTCAAAGTTCACAGGTCATGTAAGGTTACTGTGACCTTAATGAACCCGAGAAAATTACCCCCTCATTGATAAATTCATATGTCAGCCTTGATCACTTCAAAGAAGGGAAGTTTCAAAGCCCATTTCTCAATAACATCACCCCCATAACCGTGGCAGAGAAACCTCAAGAGATAATCGGCCCAACTCGACAGTCCGGTCACCAAGTGGGCAATTGAACTCAGCGAATTTAAATCTTTCATCCCTAGAACTGGATCAAAGCTCAAACACTTAATAACTGATGTGTCTCCTCGAAGACATAGAGTCTACACCGATACCTCCTGCCAGCCCTCCACATACGGGAATGCCAAGAACTCCAAGAGTGAGCTAGGCGTGAATCTTTTAATTCCAAGGACTCGAGGAGTCTTTTGAACGGTATCGAGATTCCGGCCGTGCCACAAATAACGGCGTAATACGAAGCTATGGGGCGATGGGTTTACTATTAGCCCAAAGTCTCAAGATAAGCACTATCAGGTAAAGGAGATTCAAGAATATCGAAAGACGTAGGTGACTACGGGTAAAAAATGAAAGTCTTAAGGAAATATCAAGGTGCGCTACGACAATAATCAAGACTCGATTACGAATTCTATACTCAAGAAATGAAAGCACGCCGACTATCTCATGGTTACTTATTATGGAGATATTCAATGGAGATATCCCTAAAACACTCCATCACCAACTTCGAAGACAAGTCCACTCGACGACGATCAACATATTTCTTTTCCGCTCGTCTCAGACTGCTGCTTTCGTGCCAGATTAACTCGATCCTTCCACCGACCTTTCAACTAACTCGGAACCATAAACCTTCTTCTCCCACTTCATTCCAACAAACTGGAGTTCGGTTACTCGCCTATGTTTCAAATGGTGCATCTCGATACTAGCGTGAAAACTACACGCGAACTCCATCTTTAGGCAACTCATCATCTCTAACTCCCCGAAACTCGAATACGTCGCCATCTCCAAAGTCTGAACGTCCCCCACGCTCCATTTGTTCAGTGTGGATGGTAATTAACTCAACTCTGCCCTAATCTGAAAATCTCTCCAAAATCTTCAAGTAAACTTCACATCGCGTCGAGATAATCGAAGACCGGAACCCTACGTAATCTCACAATCATCAACATATAAATCTTCTAACTTCTCAGGTCCATCAAATTAACGTGCGAAGCTGAGCAGACTTCACAATCTGTCTAATGATCACCCAAATCCCATCGCCCGCCTCGACGCCCATCTAGGAAGTCCAAATAAAAATCCATGGTGATATTCTCCCACGCCCATTCAGAATCGAAGTGGCTGCAATAAACCCAAGAAGGGTTTATGCTCAATTCACCGCCGACAAAACTGCATACTTTCGCCACAAACTCGCACTCTCTCTCTTCATCCTGTGCGACTAATAAACTAACTCAAGTCCCGAGAAGTACATCTTCAGACTACCTGGATGCATGCTATAAGGAGACAGAAACCTCATCAAGAATTTCTTTCAACCCTGCACTATCTTCCATTCATCCCCAAAAACCTATTAACCGCGAACTGACATCTACCTCCACTCTTCACTTTAATGATCTCCTCAGAATTTCATCTTTTTGCTAAAGCCCAAGATACGAAGGTGCCATCATGTGCTTAACCTTCTCATTATGAGGCCAACAACTCACCACTGCTACCAACCTCATCAACCTGCTGCTCACCCTGCTTTCCTTCCCCTTCCGACTCGTTACATTTGCCTTCCCAGTGAGCCCACATTACATCAGAACATAAACCCCATCCATCTGTGTACTTCGTGAGTTTTATGATCGTAAAACTGCATCTAACCCCATAAGAGAAGATAATCAAGATCATTCTCATGGTTCTTCTTCTTCAAATGGCAAGATAAGCAATCACTCTCCCATTCCGCAGATCAACACACAACCCAACCCCTGGTGTGACTGTATCGTTGTATATCACGTAAGCTGACCTGGATCAGAGAGCCAAACCGTGTAGTAGCCGGCCATTTTCCAACCTCTCAAACAAATACAACTCATCCCAAATAAAGTGGAACACTTTTCCCGATCAACCCTGCTTCATCGGAGTCGCAATTAACAAGAAAGTCCCTAAATCTCCCAATATTCTAACCAAAACCTAATAAACTTCACTTGGGTCACACTCAAGCTAAACTCCCACCTTCTATGATCCACACAAACACCTTTCAATTCTATTGACAACACGGCCCAAGAACTCAGACTCTTCGCCAAATCCGGGACTACACTCGTGAACTCTGCATATAACCCGCATTGCCCCCACCTCTAACACAACCCGCATAGTTTCTCGTGCTCCTCCTCCGCCACCCGAGTAGACACATCATCAACGAATACACTACTTAACTTATCCAAGAAGTCCCGATTCATCAAATCCATGAATATCACAAAGCATTAGTCAACCTAAAATGGCATCACCATAAACTCAAGTTCATACCGATCGAAAGGATGATTTTGAAACGCTACCCTGATCCTCAATCGTAATAACCGGATCTCAAATCAATCTTCAAAACATCTGGCATCCTCACCGGCCAATATCATTATCTCAAAGAACAAGATATAGAGTTCTTATTACCACCTTTATTCAACGCCTTTAGGGGTCTATACATTGGGACCTGCACCATCCTTCTTGCTACAAACATAATTGTGCACCCTAATGGAAAACACCACTTTGGCCCAGCTTAAACTCCTTATCATAAAGACTGCACCAGTTCAACTCTCAACTCTCATTGAGCTATTCTACGCAATAAGGCGAGCTTGAATTTTTGCGAAATTTATAAGGCTATAGATTAATAACCTGCATTTATATTATCAGAATAGTATAATAGCCTCGGTGGAGTATTTCGGTGGAGAAACCACAAATTTCGAAGTTGAATAAGTTTAAACATTAAACAATCTAGTCGTCAGTAGTATATTTCGGTATTTAGAATTTTAAAGTCAGAATGAAACGGAAACATTTCAAAAGAATTCTATGGGTAGGAAATGTTAATGTTTGAAATTGGTTGTCGAGATAAGTTAAAACGAGAAGTATCGACGAACAAACATCGGGTTCACATAATATAAAACAAATGGGCCAACCCATTAACCCATTAAACCAACAAGGGGGCCCAAGAAGAGAAAAACCATCTCCTCCTCATGCCACGCTGGCCGATTCTCCCTTTATTTTTTTCTTCGATTTTCCATCTCGCGAGCTTTGGTCCTCAACATTGAGAGTTTTCCTCACCCATCCTGACATTCAAGGTAAAAAAGGCTGGAAACTTTGTTATTTCAGTTTCACTGAGTTGACTTTTTATATTTTAATTTTATTGCTATAATCTATTCTTGGGTTCTAAATTAGTTATTCTTGAGTTGAAATTAATGTTTGATGTGGAATTTCGACGTGCTTAGGCCGTTGGACTTTTGGAATTTTTATAATAATTTCTATTTCTTGGTTTAGAGTTATTATCAATATAATTATTATTCAGGCTTAGATTATAGTATGAGATGATAATAATCGATTTTTGGGGTAGAAAGTGTTGTAGGGATAGTTGAGTTGACTTTTGGGTTGACTTTTCTAAAATATTGTTTGGTAGTATAAATATGTTAATGGACCTGCTCTATGTGGAACATGAATTATGTTGTCGGAGGAAAGTATTGAAACAGTTTTGAGATTTATAGTAAACTGGCTTGTGGATTTGAAGGTCGTTAGAAATATTTTAATAGTTGGAGAAATTTATATCAGTTGATCAAATTGGGTTGAAAATGTTAGTATTTTGGTTAAGGGTTGATCCATTTAGTAAATTACTCTTGGATAATTGAAATTCAAGTATTTTTATGTTCTACAATTAGCAATCTATACTTAAGTCAGTGACTCTGTAACTAAAACGTAGTTGAAATGTCCGGAATTGAATTGGTTAAGTCAAGTTAATTGCACCAAAAAATGAGTTGAAAAGTCCGAATTGAATTAAGATAAAACTGGTTGAGAAAATCATATTTTCGGGTATTTCGATTAGACGCGAATACGGGAGCGCACTGATCGACATTAGACAAGGAGCATTTTATTTCTAAAACTGGCGTGAGCAATTTCACGCATCAAGCACTTACTTTTAAACTTGTGTGAACATGTCATCGTGATACGCATGACTACGCTGAGAAACGACATATACACGCGGGTAAGGAATATGTGTGGATTCATTTGAAAGCGAGCCATGTTGCTTTTATTTATATAATGATTGTATTTCCTGGCATCAAGATTTCCAACTCCCAACTGCCTTGCATCGATGCATGGGCCTTGTCGGCACTGTTGTATTTCTCGTGTCTTCATTTTAACTTATGGTATTTTCATTTCATGTATTGATTATGATTAAGTGATGTTTTTGTCGTCTTATATTGCCTTGGGAGAGAGTAGTTGGTTATCGGTAGAGCGCTGTTGAGCAGGGAGTGGACTTCGAGATTTAATTTGGACCCTATATCGGGATTATTATTGTGGTCAGCGCCCTCCCGCAGTGATACGTGATCTATTGGCCTTATACTACTATGATAAGAGCCGTACGACTCTTTTGCATGCATCACTTTGTCAGTGTATCAATATCGGGTTGGGTCTTATACTTGGGGCCAGAGAAGTTCAGCTCATTGTTTTATATGTTGGCCTTATACTTGGCAGCAGCAGCGGTTGGGTCTATACTCGCATAAGAGCGGTTTTATTAGCCATTGGTCCATTCCCGCAGATCTATGACGGAGCATGCTTATCAGTGGTCGTATACCAGGATAAGCAAGAGATACGGTCTACGAAGAGTTATAGTCATTGGCTGAAGTCTCAGAATTTTGGTCTCAAGGATTAGAAGTCTTATTAAGACTTTATTATATCTTGATGATATGGCCCTATTAGGTAGTTTTGGGCATATGTGATTATCTGAGTTTGACTAATGAATCTATTCAAATTTCCCATTTTATAAAATAACAAAGTCTGATTTGCTATTTCATTTCTACTTTTTGTTTTGTTCTACAATCATTTTGTATTCAGATACGATATTTACTCTCGCTTGTGGTAGCCTTGCTGCATTATCATTTTTTGGAGAGATATGTTATATATGGAGTCAAGAATGGAGTAAGATACTATATTTTGAACGAGAACAGTATAAACCAGTCCACGTTATTAATCTATCGATAACATTGATGATATATTTTATATATGGTGAAAATGATCAAACAGTGTTAGTATATAAGTTATGATCTAACCACGACGTTGATACCACTGAGGTAAATAAGTTCAGAGACAAATGAAGAATTTGGGAGAGAATCAGATTTCTAGTTATCTGATCTAAGACATATATCGCTCAGTTTGTATTAAGAAAACGAACCGAGTCGGAGGGTCTTATGAGAAACATTTAGACGCTATAGGAGTGTGTATGACTATAATTTATAGCACTTTAAGGTGAACTAAAGATAAGGTCAGCTGTAATTAGATTGAGATATATGTTCGAGTCAGTTGTATGTTTGAGTTATTGTATATTATGTTAGGAATTAGCCACTTAAGAAAGATAACAAATAGAGAGATATCTCTGTGATTAAGCACTGCAGTGTTATTGAAGCGATTTTATGAAAGGAAAGCCATTAAGTGGAAGATTTATATCAAAGCAGTATATAAAATATAACCTCAGGTGATAATGAGTTGTAATGTCGATGACGTTGGGGTGTTCAAGAGCCCGCCGGAAAAGGATATGATGATGTCAAAGTTCTGAGGGGGCGCAATTCGCTGAAAAAAGATATGTTGTTGTCAAAGTGCTCAAGGCAAAAAGGACGAATGTTATATGGTATCATGCGGTTTCCATTTTCAAAGTTATTCTACTTGTTGTAGTATAAACGCAGGTTGAATTTATGCCGCTTTACTGGGTTGATTGCGTGATATAGATCGCTGGGTATGACATGAAAGCATGCAAGTTAGTCCTCTAAAATGTTTGTATGTTGACGATGGTCATTCTTGTTATGACAAGCCAAAGGACAATTGATTTATTCTTTTAACACGTATATATATATATATACTATCTCAAGTACGCCTATATTCACTGTAAAATTTCATTCGGATTGCAAGTTACTATCCGCGATTCTGCTTCCACTAGTTTGCCTCAGCTCCCTTCCCACTCAGACGACAAAAGCTTACCTGAGAAGCCGCAAAGTTCAAGAGTGTCCGTTGACTTTACTTAGGTGAAAGACGGGTGGCTATGATCCTATACTATCTTTTTCTATTATTTTTGATGTACTCCGCTTTCATATTTTATTTTGATGTTGAAAAAAATGTAAACTATTTTGTGAGTATTTGGGATTTGCATGGATGGAGTTTTACTCTTTTGTTTTGGATTAGGCCATGCTACGACGGTTAAAGTCCTCAGATAAAACATTTCAATTTTAGAGCTTATCGTTTCTCATCAAACCGTCAAATATTATTATCAAATCAGTGATTTTTGTGTCAACCATCGATGCGACCTCGATATACAGCGTTGATAACGACTCCAACCTCGGCGCATACGACTCTCGAGGCGGGTCCTTACAAGAAACCCAACACAACCTTTCTTCATCATCTTCCGGCCTTGGGCTACTGAATGAAACTTGATGGTGGATCTTAACTCCCACAAACCGAATATTCCTGCCCACCCGACTCTCAAAGATGATCTCCTTCGTGGCAAATAATCTTGGCGTGACGCTTCCCCAACCAAGACATACCCAAGATAAGATCGCTCTACTAACCTCAAACCAAGTAGATCCACAACTAAAGAATCGACATTCACACTCGTGGGCAATCTCGAGTAGACGATCTAACCTCAACCTCCTACTAGTGTCATGCGATAATAAGCGAACAAGTAAAGACTAACGATATAAAGCAAACATCAACAAAACCTCGGTGTTAAACAGAGTAGCTCCGTAATCAAAAAGCACCATACCTCGGGGATCACATAATAACAAGGTAATTGGCCCCAACTTCTAGGGAGAATCAGCGCGCCTCCTCGCCTAACTACATTAATCTCGGGCTCAAAGACCACTCTAGCCGGGTACCTGCGCCTCCCCGAGCCTCCAACCTCCGACTCGACCTCCATCGCTCAAAGCGTCCACCTTCGCCTCGAGCATCCACATCTCGCGAATCAGATCGGTGGAAGTTAAGTACTAGCGCCACCCACTCTACTGGATCGAGAGATTAAGCCCTCGCAAGATGTCCGACAATCGAAATGTATCATCTCTCTCTCTCCCGAAACTCCATCCTATGACCGCCCGAATTAATAACGGAAATGACCGACATCACTGAACTCGGGTGATACCCTCCTCAAATCCACCGTATCTAAGCAGTAAAGGACACCTAATTTAACAACAGTAATCGAAATCCATCTCGACTTGACCTAGTCCTCCGCTGGACCATCCTCCTCCCAAATTCAAACTAGAACTCCACCAAGACTAACTGCCTTCTCCGTCGCCCTTCACCACGCTGGCTGTGCTCACCTACTTAACCCATCTCGACCTTCAAAGGCAAAGATTCCTCAACTCGTGAAAACTAGCCAAAGTCATCAATGATACCGGTGGCGGATTCTAATTCAACCCATCAATGCACACCTTCCTAACCTCCATAGGTGTACCAATTCCATAGAATTGGGATCTCTCTTCTAAAACGATCGGTTGAGTTTACTCGAACCATGTCAAGTACCCGAGTACGCATCAGATTCTCCCAACATCTAATTTAATTCTCCGTGAATAGATCAACTGGGAATTCGGATGTACCTGCAACCCCTGTTGTTCCCCCACCGAGCTCATTATCCTCGCCACCTCTACCAAAGACGCCTACCACCTCTCTCGCTCTCTAGCCTTCAAAGACCGTCTACTCCCCCAAAGACCCTCGTGGAACGAGTCGCCCCACGCTTGTCTACCTCGGTGGCATCCCTCAACAGCCTAGGAAAAACGAAAGAAAGATTCCACTCGAGAAAACTCAACCAAAACAACTTTAAAGAAACAACTGCTTAGACACATAACCTATCAGACAAAATCTGAAAACCCATAAGTTATGACATCTTAGATTTTAGGAACTGAACTTGATAATCTACAATCCACAGTACAGATCTCACAGTTGCTCTTACCCTGCAGGTACCAGTAATACAGCTGCCAATATGCATGATCTATGCCTTCAACACCATTTCCTGTGTCACATGGGATAATTATTTTTGTCTCTTGAAATATACCTGTGGAGTTTGATGAGTGGGAATCAAAAGCTGAGTATGACTATGGAGTTTCTAAATCTTTGATAGGAATTTAAATTTGATACTTAAGATCAGACTTCTTTGTTTCTGTCGTAACAGGTCAAACGTATGCGTAATTTTCGTTATGGAAGCAGAATGTTAGGTACTCTTTTCAGCATTTTGGAAAGTATTTCCTATTCACAAACATCATGGGGAGAAAGTTCTAATATTGTACTTTGAGAAGAATGGAGGAAAAATTTGAACAGCGTCCTCAGCCTGGGTTACAAACATCAGTTCTGGAGGATATTCACTCTGGAGATTTTCTTGCATTATCTAAAAACTGGGACGATGGGGTTGAGTCTCTCGAGGAAATGGGTTAGTGGATCTTATGCAGGGCACAGTCAAAGTCTTAGATATGTTGAGGCAAAAACGGTATATATTGGCCTCTATCAACCAATGTCCTCTCTCGATTGTTTTACCAACGAGCACTTGTAAGAGAGGGCTACCGGGTTTCTTTCAACTTCCCGACTGGCGCGCTTCCCAGCGACAACTCCGCAAAACCCAACCGGATATGCCCCTGGCTACCTCCGATGCTTCCAAGCTGTAACAAAGAGACCTAAGGCATCCGCACCTAGGGAAATAAAATATGACACTTATATATATGAACGATCAAGTAGCCGCTGATGTATTTATGACGTATTTTTTAAACCAAGTGACAAAACCCGATAGCCTATGAATATTGTATACTGGTAAATAAATGTGTCAAGTTTATCGACGCGATTTAAATATGTCATCCGACGATATTTAACGTGGTCATCCGAATGTAAATATGTTGTCGTATTATGTAAATGTCATCCGACTGTGTAACATGTCAAATGTGATATGTAAATGTGTCATCCGATCGTAAAGATAGGACGTGCGAGAACCCGGATCATTGAGAGAAAGCAAAGGTGTCTACTTTGGTTAAGTAGAAATAATATTTGACTGCTTTTAATATATATATATATATACAAAGCCTTTTAATTCTTCTTCTTAATTCCTCCTTTTTCCATAGTCGGGACTCTATATAAGAATGTTGCATTTAAAACTCGCAATTATTCTAGATATGATCGTCCATTTATACAAGTCATCTAGATGAGAAAATTAGTGGTTTTCCATTATGGTATATGTTAGAGTTCGCCAACAATTCATAATCACGCTTTTCCTCCCCTTATTCTATCATTTTAGACTTTCTATAATGAACCGCTTCGAATGCAAAAAAGGCATTATCATACTTTTGATATCCACAAACTCATATAATGAAATCATTGAATATTACCCGCGACATGTTGAATGTCCCTCCTCACCATTATTAATGTTGACCAAATTATTCCTTAACAATCCCCCTATTGGGCTAGGCCTGCCCACGCCGTGAAGGCAATATTATTTCTCTCTCTCTTAGAGCCACCAGTATTCTTTCTAAATGATCCGCTCAAAGGTATGAAGACATTCATTTCTTTTGACATAATGGCCCATTAGAATATACTGTATAAAGGTATGTTTTCTCTGGATGATGTCTTCCAAATAATATTCACCCTATGTATTCGGCTTTTATTGGACATATAAGGCCCTTGGAACGCTTCAGTTTAGGCACTTGGCTTTCAAGTGGACATATATGCATCTTAAACATGCCAAGAGGCACGCTTTCATTTTGGAACATTCGCTCGAGTATATGTAGAGCATACTGACATTAAACACTGCCCATATATAGCATTCACCTTCTCAGCTGACATACATCATTCGAATACGGCTCAGCGAATAGAGGCACTTTCATGGAGACGTCCCTTTAAAACATTAATGCTCAGTATATAGGCATCACTGACATACGCCCTCAACATCGCCTATATATATACTGACATAATGTCATTTGGAAGATTCATTCGATATATATAGTACTCACCTTTCGGATATACGTCCTTATTAGTTTTGAAGACCATTAGTCTTCTTATATCCGATGTTGCACTTATTAATGCTCAAATACCTGAAGTCTTTGTGGAACATACATCCATCATATGTAACAATGTTCTATTCAGATTGTATCCATCTTGTCTCGCCTAGTGGCTTAGTCCTTAGCTGGCCTAATCGATCGATATAACAAATAAATAGATAATTAATTGCCAAATAAAGTATTTGGTCTTAAAATTTACCTTGATATTCACATTTAATTTCTAGCAAAAATTACATATTAATTTACCAAAATAAAGCTCAAATTAAAATCTAATTTCTCATGAATTTTTTCTTCACCACAACCATTTGGCAGTCAAATATTATATTCAAACGGTATGGTCAGAGGTACTGAGTGCTAAAACATTTAAATCATGAAAATAGTACACCCGAACCAATTTCCACAATATATTCAGCAGCCTACCCGCGACACCCGCTTGAATGCTAGCCATTTAAACCTCTTTCTTCTCTTCCTCTTTCTCTATACTTCTATTTTCACTTTTGATATCCGAGAAATTATAAAATCTCTTTGTTTTTTTCCTTGTTGAACGCAGTAATGGATAACAAATGAATTCGATCATATTTGAACCGGTTTCGTCGTCGGGACAACTGCGACGGAGGATGCAAAGTCGGATAATAAGAAGGGGGTGGTGCCACATCCGTGGATGCCCTGTTGGATCATTTACCCGACTTTGATTTTACCGTTGGGTTTCCGCCTTCGAGTCGCTGCTGTGCCATACGTGGATTTCCATTTGATCGGTCTCTGCATCGCCACCGCTTCAAGCCTGTGAACAAGTTCCGGCGTTGCACATCCATGGGTTCCCTCGCTGTGTTTTGGACCACGGTTTTCCAATAGAAGAGTTTCGTCTCCACATACATCCGTGGATACCCTGGTCACGCTTTTTGGCAACTTTGTTTTCACCGGAATATCGGGAGAAGTCGGATACTTCACCATGAATATTCCCTTCCGCTTCTCGTATGCAAAGTCGGGGGTGTGTTTCCACATACATCCATGGATAAATTCCCATTTATAATTTTTAGCCTGGCTTATAATCGCTGAGTTTCCCCAAGAGTAAGGACGGGTGGTTTCATCCTGACGCCTCAAGATCATGCAAACGATCGCCAAGATTTATCTCCTCAAACAAACGGAGAATACATCCGCAGATGCCCCATTCGATCATTCTAATCGATTTTATTTTCACGCTTAGGAAATCGTTGTGAATTCGGTGATGTCTTACAACTTCGCGGACTATCGAGGTATATCCAATGGAAGAAGCGGCCTTGAAAGGTCGATGATACGCATGACACGTAAGAGAATTTCTTGAGCTAACACCTTACTACTCAACGATACTATCGACCGTGAATATGTTCATCATCGGCCGCGATCCAGCCGGTTGTACAACATTAGAGTGTACTTATTTATGTAATTTTTCCAAAAAAAAATCAGAATAACTTTAATGAATCCGAGGTGTTGAATGCATTTTTCCTCAGATTTTTTTTCTTGTACATTTATCTCTTTGTACCGTTTGTTTAAATTTCACACATTTATCTCTTGTACTATCAGTTATACTTTCCCTTCCTTCTTAACATTCACCTGAGCCAAGTAAGTAAGTGGAATCAAGTAGAGTTTTTGTACCTGTTGGCTATTTTGAGACGATTAGGCTGCTCTAAGTTGTCAAGATCACTGCCACTCTATCATCTGAGGTCATGTCTTGTTGTATTTAGGTGTGTTACCTTACTTTATGAGGTTTTTTTTACCCCGTGGTTATCTTGATGCTGAAATGCGCTCTAAGCTATCAAATAATATCCTTAAGCACCTCTGTTATCACGCCCTAAGCTATCTTTAGATGTCAAGGTTTTATTTGTAAGGTCTTTATACCCTATTATTACTGAAAGCAATGCAACTTTCTAAGCTCGTGGAGGTAGATAACATTCTAGGGCTATCTCTCGAGGCGGTAATCAACTTCTGCTTCGCCTTCGCCAGCCACCATATTATAAGGTTTACACCGATGGCAATCTTCGAGTACGGTAAACGCCCTGCCGTCAGAAGGCAATGCTGTTGTCTCTTAGCTATCTCAGGCGGTAATCATGCCCTAAGTCAGCCTTCGTGTGATGTATTATTTATTTTAATCCGCCACCCTAATAGATATCTTCAAATGTCTTAATATCCTAAGCCGTAATAAGGCAACGTCGTGGATATCTTTTTTATTTTGCATCTCGCCACCCTGATAACTGTCTTCAGATGTGTTAACATCCTAAACCGTAGTAAGGCGACGTCAGATGTCTTTTACGCTGTTTGGCTTCTTGATCACAACCCTAAGCCATCGATGTTTTTTTTTATTAGGTACATCATAATGGAAAATTATACGCAAGCCGGGCCTCTAACTTATCTTTACTCGTTGTAGTTATTTAATGAGACTAAAGTTTCCAATGGCTCATTTTGGTTTGCCATCCGAGTAGTAAGAACACAAATTGCTCGACAACGCTCCTTCACAATGTAGCCAATTTCGTTATTTTTTGATTGGGTTCATTACGATTTGGCCGTTTCACATCTCTACTCTTCATAGGACCGCCAAGTCTCGCAGCCTTGAAAATTTTCGGCGCGCATTATATTTTGCTTCTTGATGATCTAAGTTCACTCAGAGTGCTCGACATTATTAATGGAGGTCGCGAAGTTGACATCACCAACTTGGTAGCCCCAATTTCAGCTTAGTTCCGTGGATGAAGGATTTAAATAGTTTATAGCCTCTAATTCACGCTGGGTCTTTATGAAGACACTGAGGGAGTAGCAAGGCTGATCCCAACCTCCTCAAAGAACGTTGTTATTTCACGAATCTTTGAAATTTTATCATAAATGAGTCACGATGCTATTTAGGAAATCCAAATCTACAAACTATTTGTTTCCATATTTAAGCTTTCGATCCGTCTGCCTTTAAATTGTTAGTGATTTGGCCATGATTGACCCGATGCTGATAGTTTTCCATGGCTCCAATGCATGACCTGCCTTGTTTGAGATGGAAAACTCTATGGATATATGAGTATAAATACAAATCCATAGATCCAAGGATCTTAAAGTTATTACTATATTATTCCAAAATACACATAATACAATATATAAATACGAGTACTTACATGCAAATGGAGTAAATTCCACCAATAACTATTAATCAAATTACAACGTGACTTGATTTCCCTTCACTTGCTTGGCCATTATCAATCGATGATATTCTAGTTGATCCAACACCAGAGAGCGCTGAATCATCAAGAATCTGATGCTAAGAAACAAGTCAACAAAACCAAACCCCTGCTAATTTCTTGGGAGAAAATCGCTAGTTATGGGGCGGCTTTAGGTTTTTATGACATTATTATTATTATTATTGTTACCTACAAAAAATCCTAAAGCTAATACTTATATTGGCCAGTTAAAACAAACCGGGAGCAAAGAACCCCCGCTATATTAGCGACTGCTAACTCTATTAGTTCGTTAAGACACTCAATGAAGTCTTTATCGAAAGGAACTATTTAATTAATAAATAGTAATGAAGTCAATAAATCAATAATCTTTCAACTTTTGCTACACACCAAGCAGTGATTGCCCCTAGCCGCACTCAGATCCCTCTCTCCACGCGCACTGCTCATATGCCAGCCAACTTAGTCATCCGATCTTCAACAACAAAGGATGCAATAGCAATAATCCGTAAGCGTGAGCAATCAGAGAAAAATACAACGCACCGCATTTGACACCTTCGACCACTGTAACCCCGCAGCATTTATCACCCACCTTCACCCTTGAAATCAAAACCCTTCTCTGCCTAGCACTCAAAGAAAATCAAATTCTTAGTCATCGCGGAACATGTCTCGACATCTTCTAAGTGCAATGTAACTTACCATCAGCGAGTCCTAATATTCACATGGGGTCCCAACTACTTTGCAAAATGTGAATCATGGCTATAGAAATATTCCACCATCCACTTGCTCATATAAGTCTAAAACCATTCCTCTTAGGACATATATATGAGCAAAGACGTCTGTATGCAAGTAGTATCTAACATCGGTAAAATGTGTGGTTATCGGCAACTAATGATATCTTTCCTCGTGATTTTGTACTACTCTCTACAACAAAGAAAGACTACCGACGTGATTAAATTACTTCCCGCTTCTTCTTACAATCGACATTTTCCAACGCCCCTTCTCTTATAATAATAACAGACATCCCATGCTTTCGACCCCGCTTTGAATTATTGTTTCTAATGGAAACTTCTTTTTCCCTTTAACATCCTCGACTACTATCAAGGCGAATAACCTAATAACATAAGTATCCGAACTACGCCCACTACAGCTTATAACTTCAATTTCGTCAGGAAGAGCAAATCTAACTTCTGTAGCTTATGTAATCTTTACCGCTTGTCATAGATTCCTTAAAAATTGGCATATGACGGCAAAGAAAGAAACTAATTAAGGCAAAGATCCTCATCACGCATAAACATCAATATTACGCATCTAGCAATATCGATTGGTTTATCTAAGTGGCCTCTATGACGCACCTTTCTCAGATACGCAAGTCGTGCATGCACGTTGTTTCAAAGAACAATTTGTTGGTTAAGCTTCTGGTCATATACCTGACTTTCCACTAGCTCATTGAACTAACAAATGTCTCATGCTCAAACTCCTAATAATCTCATCCTCCAGATAACAGCAACGTTGAATGTGCCTTCTCCTCGAACCTAATTATCCGAATAAAGCCAGGCAGTATCTTCATGGTAGGGACCACATCCCTTCTCTCTTCACAATGTCTTTCACCTTTATTTGCCATAGACCGAAACTATTTCTCCCATTAAATTTATCTACTTCCAGTTTCGACTCACCATCGCTCACAGATCTGTGATCTCGGCTCTCCGATACTCAAATATTATAACTATTGAATCCGGGATCGCTGCATTCAAGGAAAACGGACGTAAAATAGATAACACTGTATCTTTTTAATGTGGTATCCCTAACAAAGTATTAGGACTAATCCACAAGGCAGCCTCCTCTGAAATCACTAAATAGTGATTTAAACAGACATGTGATTGCCAAACACTACATTCTTTAATGCCAGATACAATTCAAAAAGCATTGGGCCATTAAATATTCAATAACGCTTAAACCAAGCATAAATCACAAACACGTCAAGCAGTGCTTACGTAGATCTCGTAAAGGCCGTAGCTATTTATGTGCAAAATATTCGGCTCCAACCGCCACAATATATCCGAGGTCGGGGAAAGATCGAACTAAGACAAGTCCCGAATTGCCCTTTGATCTTCCCCGTATCGGGCCTTGATTTGGTCGGGACTTGAGTCGGGGCTTTAACCTCGACAAAAAGTCCCATCTTCCTTGTTGGCAAAGACTGTAATATTCAAGGCATATACAAATATGTATAAATGTAAATAAGAGAAATGAACATTACATTAGAAACTGGCAAATAAAAGTCAATTTTATCCCGTGATGATTTGTGACTTGATGTTATTGCATGTTAAAGCTGCTAAATTCTGCATTTTTAGAGATAAGCATACTACTGGGAAGAGTGGTGGGACTTTGAGCTGACAAAAGATGATTCTAATCCTCACATCGCATTGCTTCCTTTGCATCCTGATCTCCGTGCTAAGTTGAATGTAACAGCAGCATGGGAGTATGCAAGAAGCTTGGAAGGCAAACCTTATGATGGGTATCACAACTTGATATTTGCCTGGATAGACACAATTGAACAGAACTATCCATCTCCCTTGGATGCTAATCTGGTAAAGCATAATTCATTTGGTGTTTGTTCACTCTGACAGACAAATAATTTCCCATTACTTATTGTCTTACCATGATCATAGTGTTTGGTGACTTGTTAAATTGTTTTACTGGTAACTTGTGGATATGCTAAAACTGTGATGTTAGACATGAATGCTGAAGTATGGAATGTATGGAATTATTGAAAGTAGTCGTGTATAGGTGTATTATTTCGGAAGTTTCTTGATCGAGTGTATGAATAGCTTATCGTCTGAGTCGGTGTATGAATAATTTATTATACAAATTCGGTATATATAAATCATTATAAATATATTGAACTCGCGCCGTTGAAAGGTGACAGGGGTAATGAGATAATAAATTGTGTCTATAACATTATTTCTGATTGATATCTTTATCGGTGGCGTCTCACCCTGCAGTTACCCGCCATGACCTGATATTTCTCTTGCCCGCATTGGTTGTTCCCTCCTGCTTAATGCCTATGACTACTACTTTGTTCTCCTTATACCTCCCTCTTTATCAGCATCCACTTCCCGTTTCCTTCTGATAGTATCTTATCCCACGCCAATCCTTCATCTATGCATTGCCTTTTATATCAATCTCAATTTGCTTTCTCCCTCTCCTTCATCTCGGCTTAATCTCCCTCGCCTCCACGCTTACCTTTCGCTGCTTCAATCCATATTTCACCATATATCTCAAAATTAAATTGACTAATACGATCACGCCATTAGCGTAACCAAGCTAGCTCACTTTCCTTGAAGACCACGATCTCTTTGGCTATTGTATATGGTTCTATTCCATGTCCCCCGTCTCATATTGAGGATGCTTCCGGTTTATTTCAATCGGCATATAGTTTGTAGTTGCGACAGACTCGGCTAAATTAGTAGATGCTTTTGATTTCTTACGTAATACGATGAGACTTTGCCTCTTTGCGGTTGGAAAACAATCATCTCGTGCTATTTGGGGAAGTTTGTTAAGGTTTCTCTAAGCTAATCCCTCTTTCTCTATGCATCTTGCCTTCAAGATAGAATTAATTGGTCTCAAGCAGGAACAATATGACCCGTCATTGAGTACCTCAATCTTGCCCAGTCTACATATGGCTCTTGCGGCTAATGGCAACCGCCTCATGAAAGCGTTTCTACGTTTTACATACTTAGGTAGTTGAAATATGAGTTAAGTTTAAAATCTGGTTTATTCGTGGCTCGGCTATGTTTGAGGAACTACGAATTATCTTGGTTCGTGAATTTGTGAACCCGGTACGCTATTATCTCGTCCGTATCGATGGTCTTTTACCCGCTCCACTTAGGTGCTCGATATGCTACTCGCTCATTTCGTAGCCACGGTGAGGCCCGATCCTCGCGCGGCCGCTTTAATCGCACATCGGGCCGTGTGGTTCATTCAGGCGGCGTTCGTCTCGCTCCCTCTTTCCGGCGGCTCACAGGCGATGTTTATGTGAGTCCACCGTGCATCTTTGCCTAATGAGTGTCCGCGTCACCAGCGTTCTTCTTCCCGCGGCTTTCTACGCGTCTCCTGCGCCCGGCATCTTCCATCCTATGCAGCACGGATCACCCTCGGCTGTACTCGACACCAGCATTTCATGACTCGCTTCGCCGTGAGTCGGCTGCCATGACATCTTGGATCCCGACAACGGTGCCTCGCACCCGCATTACACGGGATATTTCCTCTCTTGACATCCGGAACCTTATCATGGTCTGTCATTAGGGTAGCAAATGGAAGCGGCGTTTAAATATTCATAATCACAGTGCGTATTGCTTATCTTCTTCTTCTGCTTATTATTTTTTACATATGCTTTTCATGCTCTTAATGCTCGAACTTCCTTATTATACATTCCAAAAATTTTGTCTTTGACAGTAGTTGCCTATTTTGAGTTTCATCCCTCTTATTTTGTTGTTAAGGATCGAATGCTTATGTACTTTGCTACTTCTGGGTGAGTAATCATAGCCTTTATTCTCTGCGTCTCCCAGTGTGGCTCCTATTGATGTCCTCATCTAGTGCGTGGCACCATAGGTTAAGGCCACGTACTCATGATCGTATTTGAATTTGTTGAGTCCTAGTTTAAATAAAAATTCTAATGTTGCGTTTAAATGCAATAGAAATTAAGTATAAATCTGTCACGTAAATGGCCCAACAAAATTTCCCTCGTTTAGTAATAAAAAGAAGTTCTCGTCCTCTTGAGCTTTTGTTTTCCGACTTATGGGTCCGGCTCCCAATGTATCCACTGAGGGTAATCGGTATTTTCTTATTTTTTGTTGATGATTATTCAGGGTATATTTGGTTTTATCCATTAGCAAATAAATCGGATGCTATTAATGTGTTTAAAGAATTTCAAGTTTCGTCAGTGGTCAATTTAATTCTAAAATACTTCGTTATTCAAACGGATCATGGAATTTCGCCGTGTCACAACTTTTCTAGCATACGGCATTCTTCACCAGTATCGTGGTCCTCACACTCACGGAAAGCAAATGGGTCGAGTCGAAGGCCGCCATCGCCATATCAAGTTGATAATGGGTCTTACAATGCTACTCATGCTAATTCATTTAACTTATCAAGTAATATGCTCGACAGCTCGGGTATATATTATTAATCGCCTCCCCAGCCTTGTTAACCAACATATATCCCCTCGCTTTTGTTATTGTTTTGTAAGAGCGATAACTCGCTCTTAATAAGTTTCTGCCGCTTGTGCTATCCTTATTTACGCCCATATAATCGGCACAAGTTTTCATTTTCGCTCAACTCCATGCATTTTCTAGGCTATGTTCTTGCATACATTGCTAAGTTTGTTAAATTCTTTTTAAAATAATTTTCCCAAGCATACTCCACCCCCCTCCCTTCCCCTACACGTACATCCCGCTGCATTAGTTCTAGGGAGTATTTTTGCCGCCTCTTACCGTAACCCTCACCCGTGTCCCATGGTTTGGCTCCTTCCCCATCTCCTCTTGCTAGTCCTCACTGCCTCACCTCACCCCCACGCCTACCCCCACTACCCGCCACCCACCTCCTCTCCTATTCACCCGATACCCACCCCGCCGCCTCACCACTACCCCTGGCCCCCACTCCCTCTCCTATTCACCAGATCTCGCCTCCTCCTCCTCCCTCCTCCTCCTCCTCCTCGCCAGTCAGCCTTTCATCCAATGGATTTACGCCCCCACCCAAAACCTTCCCAGAAACGCATTTCCTCGCACCCTCATGCCTTGAATGTTGTACATGCTGAATCCGGTTTCACAATTTCGCAGTTTTCAACAAATGTCCTCTGTGGGCGCTGCTACAAATGCGTGAAGAAATCAATGTCATGGTACGTACTCAAACCTGGAGCCTTGTCCCTAAAAATCCATCAATGAATGTTGTTGGTTGTCGCTGGGTATATCGGTTAAAAAGAGACTCTCTCTCTACGGGTAACATAGCGTCAAGCCGAAAGCAAGCGTTAATCTCTAAAGGTAACCATCAAGTTAAAGGTCTGATTTCTCAAACTATTAGTCCCATTATTAAACTACTACTATTCGACTATTTTATCTTTAGTCGTGTCTAGTCGGTCTATTCGGCAAAGGGATATTCAAAATGCTTTCTGCTAATGGATCACTTCAATCGAACTGTATATGACACAGCCGGGTTTCATGGATATAGCTTCTCACCATGTGTGTCGGTTACACAAGTCTCTCTATGGTCTTAAACAGGCTCCCCGTGCTTGGTTTTCTTGCTGACATGATTTCTTACTCACTTATGGATTCTTGCAATCCAAAGCGGATTCCTCGTTGTTTGTATTTTCTCGCAAGGTGTATTCTGCTGATTATGCCGGTTTATGAGATGATATACCGTTACGGGTAATTGTTCCAAAGTCGCTTTCTCGTTTTATCACGCTCAAAGCGTTTCGCCATCAGATCTGGCGATCTCTAATTTTTTCTTGTACGAGGCTATTCCGCGACCGATGGCTGCTTGCTTTCTCAGCGCCAATATATACTTGATATTCTAGGAAAGGCCAACATGCGCGCATGCAAGCCTTCCTCTACGCCCTTATCTACCACACCGGTCTCAAGCATAATCTCTCGAATTCGCCCCAATCCATCCGAAGTTTCGCTAAATCGCCGGCTCTCTCACAGATTCTCCTCACTGCTCGATCTTCACAGGAATAAAGGGTACGCCAAAGATATGCATAATCCTCAAAGCGGCACATATGCTTATGGTGAAACGATTCTTCGGGACATGTCGCCTACACTCGATCTCGGGTTTGGTCCCCTTATTCCATTCGCGGATTTCTCTCTTCAAGCCTTTGGTGACGCTGATCAATGTTCTGAGGGATCGACGATCCACCGGTGGTTATTTAGTCTATTTTGGCCCTAACTTGGTTTCTTGGCAATCTAAGAAACAAAAGACTGTTGCCCGCTCCTCTACTGAGTCTGAGTACAAAGCATTGGCAAATTGTGCAAATTGAAGCACCCCTGTTGGATCTAATGGCTTCATGACCTTCATGTTTCGGTCCCTAAACCTCCAACTTCTACAGCGTGATATCACCTTAAAAGGCATTCGCTTAATCGTGCTTTTCCATGCTCTCATCTAAACATATCTAAATCGACTTTCACTTTGTTCTCGCGAAAAAGTTGCACGTATAAGGAGATTACTGC
Organism: Lithospermum erythrorhizon; assembly: GCA_019722365.1. Taxonomy (NCBI): domain Eukaryota; kingdom Viridiplantae; phylum Streptophyta; class Magnoliopsida; order Boraginales; family Boraginaceae; genus Lithospermum; species Lithospermum erythrorhizon. The sequence goes on along the minus strand of JADFUC010001545.1, from coordinate 34,519 downwards.
CTAATTCCTATTTCTACTAAAGATCAATTAGCGGATATTCTACCCAAGCCTTTATCCCATGTTCGCTTTCCAAGTTTTTCGTGACAAGGTCTGCCTGTCTGTTAGGTGACTCTACCATAGGGAGTATTGAAAGTAGTCGCGTATAAAGTTGTATTATTTCCCGAAGCTTTCTCAAGTCAAGTGTATGAATAACTTATCAGACAAGTCAAATAGACAATAACTTATTATACAAGTCAAATAGATATCAATCATTATAAATATATTGAACTCACACCATTGAAGGGGTTGAGAATTGTGAGATAATAAATTGTGTCTATAACATTGTTTTACAATTCAATAGATAGTGTCAACTGTCTGAGACTCAGAGGGAAATTGAATTTACATTTGCATCCAAGAAAGGAACCTTTGTAACACACCTTAAGTGACATAAGCTGGTGTAGGAATTCCAAAACAGGAAAACGATTGCACTTCTCTGAATCATCGAATGAATCCAGATATATGCATCTCAATTTCCTCAGGTTAGGCAGACCTCTTAGTAAATTCTCAGTATCTTCCCCGAAAGAAAGAGATGGCGTGGAAAGGGTTTCCAAAGTATGTTGTTCAAAAGAATTTGATCGAGTACCGTTCCGCAAACAAAAGGTAGCACCATAATCTGTGTGTATGTGCTTCAGTTTAACAATATCCTAAATAGATGCTGGCACATTTACATCTTTACTATCACCAATTTCAGCAGTGAACAGGAAAGTTTGGAGATTCCAGAGGTTGGATATTGAAGATGGTATGGTAGTTATCCTAGCTTGAACAGCTAAATATCTCAAGTGAATAAGCGACTCTATTCCTTCGATAGATTCACAAATGACATAACCCAAGTCTAAAACTCTAAGCAACAAAGAGTTGATAGTTACAAATGAGACATCACGTGTCACACTCGCAACCTGAGAGGTATACAAGAGAGAACGGATATTACACCAGTCAGGGTTTGGCTGCACAACATAACTCACATCGTAAGAGATGCTTAACCGTAGCTGATCATATACTTTTGAGTAATATGAGAAATCCTCGGTGCATATCACACTTAACAACCTATCTTCTTCAGCTTTTGTCAAGCAGAAATCACGCAATAGATCATGGATATGACATGTTTTCACTCCCCCTTGAGATCTTTCTTTGGACGGTATTATAAGACTTCTCCCTATCAGATCCATGAGGTAATCCTCTGCCACATCATCCAGGCACCTTGAGTCAAGATTTTGTATAAAACCTTCAGCCATCCAAAGCCATTTCAATTGCCGGACTGGAATTTCTCTATCTACTGGAAATGATCCAAAATAAAGAAAGCAGGATTTCAAATGACCTGGCAAATGCTGGTAACTCAATTCTAATATATCACACCTGACTTCTTGATCACTGAGGATCAGGGAATTTAAACTTCCAGCAACCTCTATCCACTTATCTAATTCATTATCCATGATTGATAGAAGACCGGAAGTCACCGACACACCAAGAGGAAGTCCCTTACAACTCTTCGCAATTTGTTGGCCGACATGTGAAAGTTCTGGAGGGCATCTTTCCAATCCGAACAATTTCTGCTGTAATAATTCCCAACTGTCAGCATCGGCCAAGGGACGGAGGTTATGGACTTTGTTACTCAGTGTAGCCACATTTGTAAGTCGACTGGTGATATCAATTCTGCTGCAATTGTTGGTCACTAGAGCGATCCTATTCAAAAGGTCCCATGCTTGAACGTCCCAGAAATCATCAACAACAATGAGATATCTCTGTCCCCTCAAAGTTTGTATATAAATTCTGCAAGTTCTTCATCACTCTTCTTGTAGATATCATCAGGGAATTTAACAAGACTATCTAAAATCTCAAGCAACAACTGCCTCTTTTGATATGTTTGGGAAAAACAACACCATGCTCGAATGTAGAAGTGCTCACACACGCAAGGGTCATTGTACAACTTTGCTATAGTGGTCTTTAACAAGTCCAGGCATTCCCAAGCACTGAGACAATTGACAAAGGTTTATAATTCCCAAGAAGATCCTCAGTATCTCGGCTCTGAGCCTCAAAAACCAACAACTTCAGTGACCAATTCATCTTTTGATGAGACATGGCTGGTTCTCACAACAATACGGGCTCCAATAACAAATGTTAGCTTGTCATGCTGAGCCTGAAGTTCTGACTTAAAAAGATCTATTTGTTCTAGGATTGTAGCAATTGATGACATGATATACATATCTCCAACACTTTTTACCAGAAATAAGTCAATATCATACTCTGCCTGGTATGCTAAAGATACAATATGCCTCCATGGACCTTGCAACACTTCATTAACATCAATCAGATCTTTATTCTGACTCATAAAGACTCTTAAGTTATCAAACTCTACATAAACCCTACGGAATTGGTCTTTTAGAGCAATATCTTCAGTACCACATCTCAGTAACTCCTTTAACTTCCCTAAGAAATTGTCCAAAAACCCCAATCCATTAGTCATGGAGGTGTTGTATGGCTTAAATTCTCTTGCCCTTGCCCTCATCTTAACATATCTGATCTCATCCACCAAATTAAATAGTAGACCATTCACATCATCATTTGTGGCTTGAACCTTTTCCCTGTACCTCAAGTTCATGATTATCAATGCTTTACTAGTTATGGATACAATGGACATTGTGAGATAATCTAGTTTCTCATTCTTCAGTCTAGTTGGTAGATTAGTAAGAAAATTAGAGAAAGATTTCAGTTCATCAAATACTTTTCTAGCTGGACTATCCATAGAACCAGCAGAACCTGCCAACGAGTCTAGGAGCACTAGAAGACCATTAGTTGGATCAAGTTCAGAGAATCTTTCCCTTGGTATTAGAGAGGTTGAACTTCTTAAAGCTCTTGACAAATCAGGGTTCACATTAAGATCAGAAAACCTAGAATTGATTCTCTCCACCATCTCGGCATCTGTTTCGCCGACCAAGCTAGAATAGACTACACATGCTGCTCTATCAACAACAGCCACAGCATAGATGAGAAGATAATAATCTGACCTGAGTATATTATCATTTGACAAGAATTCCATAGAAACAAAGAAAGATTCCAAAAACATTAGATTCTCTCGAAGATCTGCAAATCGTTTCACCAGAGGGGCAAATAAATCAGTGTTAGAGTTTGATAGACTGTTAAAAGTATCTAAAATAGAGTCGACAAAGAGTAGGCATGTCGATTCAGGGCCAATTATATAATAATGGCTGGTTTCTGGTTCCTCAATGATCGACTTCATCATCTTTTGCACATTAGCATACACTCGCTCCATATCTAAAATGAGAGTTTTCCTTCAAAACCTGGTCCAAAGAGAATGAAGATCATAATTCCAAATTCATGGTAATAGAGGACATGTCCAATATGTGTTTGGAGAGTGCTATATGTCGAGTACTTCAGGAATACCTCAAGAAACTTAAGCCCAAGTTTGAGGGACATGATCTGATACTTCATTGAAGTATTATGAACAATGTTGGAGTGCAATATTTCTTGCTTCTCAAGACACATCACTGCACTGTTTATGGATAGTACTGTTTTCTCTCTGAATTTCCTGTTTTCCGCTTACTACTTTAAAACATTCATGCAAGATTGAGGTCCTCGGCTTGGAAGAAGTTATCTGCATTATTCTTCTTTAGTCTCTACAAAAGATTAACATGGAATTCAGATGTATTCTAAATCATAATAAGGATGTGCATGGAATCGCTTACGCCCACAGTTATAAATAAAACGCAGATAGATAGATACCACATATTGTCAAAATGTTCTATCCTTGGATTCAGATTAAAGCTTCATTCAATTAATACACTGAATCATCAAATGTCGTGATACATTCCAATAATCTGTTATTAAACATAACAAACTTTGACATCTTTAAAAAAAAATTGCCGTGTTCACACTTACAAATTCGAATAAATTATCATGTTAACAATAAAATACATCAAAAATCCTACTGTATAACTAAATATTTGAGATCATATTTGAATTCAAAATTTAAAAGTCAACCATAAAAAATGACCAAATTTGAGTATGTAACAGTGAAATCAAGATCAAGTGTTAAAAATAACTACTACCTCTATCTCTAAAGGATTGTACATTTTGTTTTTCCAATAGTTCACATTAACAAACTTTCCAATAATTCATTTAATACTCCCGTTTTTTTTTAATTGTCCCTAAAGGATTGTACATTTGTTTTTCCAATTGTGCACATTAACAAACTTTCCACACCATTTTACTATTCCCTCCGCTTTAACCAAAGAAATTTGTTCAAAATAGCGACGTTTTTAAAGATAATAAAATATTTTAATGTACTTTCTCATTATTTTTTCTTTTTAAATTAACAATCAACCAATAATATTATTTCAATTGATTGTCATTTTACATTTTCTTACCCATTTTTTTGGATTAATTTTATTTTAATCTACAGAAATTCAAAACGACAACTAAACAATCTGAAAAAGAAGATACTAGATTGAAAAATGCTAAATATTAATATTTTTATATGATTCTATCATAATCTTTATTATCAACATATACAATTATCAAACTATATTATTCTTTTAGCTCATGCAGTGAAGAAATGAGAAAAGTTTCGATCTCTTTACCTCTCGATAACGACTTGTGACTTGGGTGGATAATATCAGAATTGTTGGATGCCGTTAACTTTCCTCCTTATAAACTGTGAAGTCAACATAATACTCCTCTTTCAGTCTTTTGCTACACAGCTTTATATTACAGTCCTACTAGCTAGAATTACATGTTGAAGATCAGCTTATTTTAGTGTGTACAAAATTTATTGCTCTCATTAGTCTATTATTATGGTGCTACCTCTAAGGTCAACTCTTTGCGTTCACTTTATATCAATCTGTATTATTGTGTAAAATGCCAGTCAACTCGTGCTGTTTACTTTTCTTTTCCAATTTTATTTTCATTTACCATAACATACCATGCCCACTTTAAAATGCTGATGTATTTTATAATCTATGGCGTATGTTAACGAGTCAAACTATCTTTAAATTTGAATAGATCGATTTGGTTCGAACATACATAACGATGCCAAAAGTTTGACTCGACTCAGATTCGAAGATCCGTAAATTTGGTCCACCTAGAAATTGAAAGAACATGAAAAATCTAATAAGTTCCAATTATCTAACAATCAAGGTTCAAAGTAAAATCACAATTAAAATATTTATAAATTTATAGTTCAAACCGAATGTAACCTTTAACAATTAAATGTTGATTGTGAAGCTAAATTCCCAAGGGGTAACAGGGGACTTCGAAGGAGTGGTCAGGGACTTCGCGTCCCACCCAAGTTCCAACTTTAAGAAAAAGGGTAGGAGTTGCTGGGAGAAGATCGAATCTGCCTCTGGTCCCGACCTCGCTCCCGACGGCTATTAAGACTCCATTTTTGTGAGGCTTGCGCCTTTTACCTGTATTCTCATCTTCAAGCATATATAAGCATTATAAGTCTCTTACTGAAACACCACCTCAAATATGATTAATATGTAAAATTCATTTAAATCCAGTTTTGTACCATAATGAGTGATCAAGAATCGTGCTTTCTACGCCTATGCTAAAACATCCAACTGGCAGATCTCGTTTCTAGATTCGAACAGCATCACATTAATCAATCGCTGTATCAGCATTATACTTGTTCAGAACAATCTCTTTCATGACATTAAGAGATCCGCAAATATACGATTAAATTTCTCACCGGGCGCCGAACTGCGTGAAAATTCGTGTTGTTTATTTTCAATTTGCTTTTTGTCATTATGTCTCGAATTATCGGGTATCAATCGTAATAGATATTAGTAATTAGAGTAATTAGCGCAATTGATTTATATCATAATTATTATTAATTACATGTTAAGACTATGTCAGCATGCATTGCATGTATCTTCGAGCTTATTTGGCCAATTACGTACGCTAACAATTGCAAAGAGTCCTAAATAATTGGTGGCTAGAGTAGAGGTCGGATTTGATCGTAAAACCATTCATATGTTTATGATCAGCCGAAAGAACGGCTAATACGCAGGTGAAACCGCCATGTAGACTTACGGGTTTAAGACGTGGATTGTCTCGGGTTTACTGAGCATCATACGTTGTCGCTCGAGATTTCTGGCGTTCATCTCAAGATGAAAGGTCCTAGAGATTTTTGATCAGTGGTGTGGAATCGCATATCAAGGGTTATCGCCAAGCGTCTCAAGTAGGGAAGCGGTCATCGAGATGGAAGGGTCCCCGGAGGAAATTATGGGGCGATGCGTGGTTTTTGTGTCTATCATCGATGTTACATGGTAGATTTGAGGATCGATTTAAGGCTCTGGGACTGACGGACTAATCTGTTCGAACCCATTTCAAGCGTTAAACTCAAGATCATGTGGATTCATCGATCAAGTTGTGAGGTCACGGCGAAAGGGATACGACGGGAAGCAATATGCTCAAGTTAATTTCGGGTCAGCGCTAACGACGGCATCGAAAGATATGACGGGCGCCTGGCAGCGAACTGTAAGTCATTGGCCGGCGTTGTCTATGAAGAAAGTATCATAAAGTGTGTCACGGCCGGAGACCAGAATGCAGAAGCGGTTCATAATGTATGTGATCGCTGCTGGGGATGCTAGGAAATAACTCAGCGGAGATCACGTACAAACCATGTGGAAATCGGCTACGGCGCTTTGATGGTGGTGTAAACGGTCATTTCGGCAAATACGGAGTTTCTCGTGTTAGAAATGTTTGTCAGTGGTAAAGTCCTAGGTTGAAGACGCTGAGATACTTTCGAAAGTTCTAGGATGCCAGCGAGATGCAACTCAAGGCGCTATTGGCAAGAATCATCCGTGGTTACCGCTGATTTAGGTAACTAAAAATTGATTAACGAACGTGGTTAAAGGGAAGTTGTCAATCTTACGCGAAAGCAAGGTTAGATTCATTACCCATCAATCGAGTTTTAGATTTCCAAGGTATCTCGCAGAAGATTCGTAGGGGCATGTAGTAACAATGCGACAGCCGATTTTGGCTTAAGGCCTTCGATAGTCAATTTGTGGAATTTAATATTTGAACAAATTATATTCTCGTGAAAGAGCACGGTAGTCGCAGAGTAATATAGCCGGTATTTTACCAACTCAATCGGCGAACTCGTTTACTTAAATTAAATGTAGTTGTTGAAAGAAATATGTGATTCAAGGATTGACTAAAATAAATACACTTAAACTAGCAAATGCAATTAAAAGTGGATAAACTTACTTAATAAAGGATTACCAGGGTATCGACTGACCTAACAAGAGTATCTTCTAGCCAAATAATAGACTTTATCAACACTAGGTCCAATTCTCTCGTTAGTTCGGTATACCTCAAGTCGCTGGAACAACGAGTGTTCTTTGTTTAATTTTACTAAGAAATTAATTAGCTAAAACCCGGCTAAGGAAATCTATCAACCAATCAACGTGTTGCACACTTCCGTATAAGAACCCAATTAATTAACTAATCAAGTGATCTATTAGGCCTCCTTCGCCGAGGTTACATAATACTTCCCAAGGATTCTCATAAAAGAATTGGCCGATTCTAAAACAATCGAATCAAATTAAGTTCAACGATACTTAACATAGCTTATAATAACTCCAAAAATCCGTTAGAAAAATACACTATCAAGGCCACACTAAAACCTCCCAAGAATAATAAATTTCTTAGCTACTACTTCCTATACCGAATAAATAATGTATAATATTATTGAAAGCATAAATTAACTAGATAAGAATGTTAATAGAAATACTATCAATTTTCTTCAACGGAACGACATCAAGAAAAACGTAATAATAAGTCGTTGCCTCGCGTATGTTGTCACAGCTGTATAAACCTGAATGAATATATTTCCTCGCCGAAAACAAGAACAAATACATCACGCTCTTCCTCACATTATATATAAACTAGGTTGACTGGCATTTATTCTTTCGACAAAGCTGTGATAAATCGCCACTTTTCTTCCTTTTTTCTCGACGTACTTTCATTCACTCCTAAAAATTACATGACTCGGCCCGTTAATTCTCTTTAGCCTTTTTCCTTGCCTAAATTAGCATATATTTCCCAAATAATAATAAAAACACCGGAATCACATAATATATATTATTTATCAATTAAACAACCAAATTATGAGTAGTAAAGTATCCAAAATCATCCTAAAAACCGTGACAAATATTCGCTAATCAAACTCCCCTACTACTTGACTCATTACTTGTCCTCAAAACATTCACATTTCGTCAGTAAAGATATCCCACAACAATTATTCACGATAAACATATTAGATGTTCAACGAGACTCCGATCAAGACTTTAAATTGGGCTACAATCTTTGTCAAACTTGACTAACACAATCTTCCTAATCCATCGACATTCAAACAATTCACGCACGGATATCTCTCACCACTCACACCACTCAACAATTGTATTTATAGGCTGCTTGTTTACCCCTCAATCTCAAGATAAGACATGACCATAAGGCCAAGTTATACACCCAACAATTCAACCACCATGCATGCAACACAAGTCGTATATATTTTTCATGTGGTCAACGGGCTTAGGTGTTAAGTGGGAAACATTTTGGCCTCGACTAAAAAATACGAGGAATTATGAAATCTAAATAAATTCACCAAGTACGTGACATAATCACAATCCACTACACAACATGTAGCCTCACACATTTTGGCTTACTTACCCTCATAAATTCGACATACAACACTTTTTCTCTCTCAAACTACTGCACTCCGAAACAACACAATAAAACAGCATTTTGTTTCTTTTTCAATGTTTTTTCTTTCTTTGCTTTTGCTTTTTCTTTTTTACTCTTTTTACTCTTTTCAAAGATTATTGATATAAACTCCCCACACTTAACTTCCTTTTGCAAACACCAACAAAAGAACACTTATTCGATAATGCACATGGTGAATCTAAAGATATCACAACTCTCATGTAGGTCTGCAAGTTGATAATTCAAAAAATCAAGCTTTAGGCCTGCTCAATGAGGTTTAAACAGCAGGTCCAACATGTGCTCAACGGGGCTTACTTGGATTAACACAAGGTTGGCTTTATGGGAAAGAGGTACTTCAAATTGCCTCCATCATTCTTGGGTATATACACACATTCAAAATCAAATAAGGGTTCAAAACAAAGTTCTCAAGAATCAGATCAAGTACTCCATCACACATCAAAGAAAATTTAAATAACCTGAAAACCCACAAAGGTATATAGGTCATCCACTATCTGTAAACTGAAATCCTCTAACGACATTAGTTAATCATGCAAGCAAGGCAACTCGAAATATACTCAATCAAAGCCTATAACCTTATCCAATCTACTAATGTCCCTCACATGCATCATACACTACACCATCAACGAAAGGATACACAAACAAACAAGTCCAAAGACAAGTTATTCCATTAATCAATCGAAGCACAAATTAGAGCCATATAAAAATTTAAAGTTCACTCTATACTAACCAAACATTGTTCCCTAATACGACACACAACACACACAAAATCAACCACCCCATACAATCACAACCAACACCAATATCCAACATAAAAACAATGATGTTACCAAAACACAAAAAATGACAAAATAACAAAATATAAAAATACTAACTCATGGCCAAACAAGGCAATGGAATAAGAAGACAACCACCATTGGTTAAGCCAACATCTATGAAATTCACTATAAACAATGTAGACTACAAAAAAAACAGATTAAATAATTCAAAAGGAAAAAATACAAAAATGTAAATTTAAAAATACTACAATATATATAAAAAACAATTCGAAATTATTAAAACAAAGAAATAAAAAATAAAAATTAAAAAAAAAAATTAAAACATAATGGTAACAGGCATCATGGTAGCGTCGAAATGGGTGGTTAACAATTGGAAAGCAAAGGCAGGGGTCGGATCAAGCAAATGTCAGCAGGCTTGAGCAGTATGCGGGTCGGAGAATCATGATGTATTTATGGTAGTGAGCCACCGATTGGGGAGAGCATGGAGAGGGGCGGAACTCATGGGGTGAAAGGAGAAAGAAAAAGTGCAGAAAAAGGGGTGTGGGAAGAAAGAATGGTTACTAGCCCGGCCCACTTCCAACGGCATGTGAGCGGTGGAAGAAAGAGAAAGGCGGGGAGAAAGAAAGGTAGGGAAGAAACAAGTGAACTATTTAGGGTTCTTTTTTTGTTTTTTTTGCTTTTGAATTATTCTACTCAAGTTAGTGCCCCAATTAGCCCCTCAGGGCCAAATTTGGGGCAGACTGGGGTACCAATCACCATTAAATTGGGCATATTTGAAAATTAGTCCCAAACTAGCCCCTTTGGGGTTTCCTTTTTAGACACAACCCTAGACTAATAAAATGATAATAAAATGAAATTACATCAATACACATTGGTCGCTTCCCACCAAAACAACAGATGAACGTCTGTTAAAGCACGGGTTACCTCAATCTGCACACGAAGCTACTACGAGCACTCGACACTTGCTCCTCCTTCAATATGTAGTTCATCGACGTTAGCTTGGCATTTAAACTATTTAATCAAGCTCAACAAATTAACTCCTTTGAAATAGTTGTTCAAGCAAGTGACGAGAAGTTTGTTTCTTCAAGATCGAGATTTATTCTTGACAAATTAGTTAAATTTCTTTTGTGTGTTTCATTTTGTCCAGAGTCAATACAACAACTAACGGAGTTAGGCAGCCCAATGCATTTTTATCACAAGCAACAAAGAACTTCAGTATTGTGGGCGTCAACTCATCAACTAAAAAACACAATCATTAACATTGTAGATATGTTAACTCAGCAAACAGCATAAATATTAATTATTTGATCTAGCATGCTCATGGAAATCTTCCCATTACGTACATCAATAATAGTATTAGCTGACATAAAATTTCATTAAAATCGAGTCTCATACTTACTAATTGCAACTTTTTCTGCCTCAAGCACAACAAAATCAGGACAATAAGTTTATCAATTTGGACCAGGATGTTCTCAATATACCTCAGATACTAAAGAACACTAACTCAGAAGTCATGTCATTGCCATGTCTCTAATCCTGAATTCTGTATACGTAGTGCATAAGATCGGGAGTTACTAGCACCTAAATCTAGTATAGCTACACCTTTGTCCCTCAAATTGTATCTATAACAACTGGTCCTTTAACTCGAAGTCAACTCCGTCCTAATTAATTTATCTACCATCTCCCGACATCCTAATTCTTCATTAGGCTCCATTTATAACTTCTTACCAATTAGTTCACAAGCAAGCATGATATTTTTTAGAACGCTTAAAAGAGGTAAATCACATGACTCTAACACAACATCATGTATTCAGAAAGATTTATCCATTTTACTACTATGGTTTCTGGGGAACGGCACCATGGAACATATGGCTTCACCCACCTCCCCGATCTCTCCTCATCCAGCTAACCTTTCATCTCATTCTTGTCTCTTCTCATCTTTCTCAACTTTCTTGTCTCCACGAAGCTCCAAAGATCTAGGAGTTTTCCACTCCCTCATAGTCATGGATGGCACTGTTGCCTGGTCGACTTGGTACCTTAGACTTCTCAACCTCCTCGATTCTTTCCAACCATAAATGACATGATAGATTTTGCTCAAGTCAGCTGGGACTTGGAAATTCTCCTGCCTCCCGCTTGAGCCTCACAATTGGACCCAATCCCGAATTTCTTACTTCCACGATGACTTAATGTTCGATTATGCTTCCTCATTCCTAAGCATTTGTATGATTTGATCGAACTCATCTCCACTCACTCCCCCACTGTGTATTATTGGCATGAATATTCACTTGCCCTTGGATGGCCTCCTTCATTATTCTTCCACGAAATTTGAATACTTCCATCCCGATCAGTGTTCAGCGGATCATTCTTCATTCTTTGTTGTACCCGGTCATAGAATTTGCTTGTTCGGCTATCCGTAATAACCTCACGAGAAGAATACATCTTGGTAATCTTATACGATCCGTGGGCAAACTCATAGTTAATCGCCAATTTGCCTTCGCATGGACGCCAACCGTCAATCCACATCAATGTTGAATTAGAATTTATTCCAAAATTTCTAAGGCTTCTAAACACCCTTCAAGTGAATTATTAGCTAATGATTCAAAATTTTAACTTTCCATCGCCTTTGCCAATTGTGCACTCCGGCCGCATTTCGTCAACCATCGCCTCGATGCGTAGGAGCCAGTACCATCATAGAAATACGAAAGTGTCAGAACATATCGGAATAATGTCCAAAACGACCGGCGCTGTGGGCACCCATCATCATCTTCAAAATTGCACCGCTCTCAGTGATGCACTCTTGCGTATGTATAGAACTTGCCACAAACTTCTCATGCATCTCCTCCATGGGCGAATGTAATCGGTGGAGGTATGTAATAAAACCACCTATGGGTCGCATCTTAAGGTATATGGAAGCATCTTTCAGACTCATGTGTTACTTCCATTAGGGAAGACTACCTACACCTCATCCCAAACTCATTCAAGAATGCCGGTCTTCGCTTGCAATCCTAATGAAAAGCTGGGCGTTACGAAAGTTGGAAAAACCCTCAACTCAAATTTTAGCCGCATCATCCGTAACAACGCAGCAGTGACGATCCACCACTCCCCGGTAGTGACCAGCTCTTTCATTTGTCTTCTCTCAAGCGTTGAATCGCTTATTATCTTTGTAGAATTAGAACTTTGAATCCTATTCCTTCCAAGTTTGTCGATATCGCTATTCAACGATAATAAATCGTGACCTAAATGAACGCTTCTAATTAAGATTCAATTGTGAAATCACAACCTCAAACAAAAAGATCAAACAACCAAAAAAAATAAACATAAAATAACTTAAATATAAAATAACTTAAAACTAAAACAACTACTAAAATTTAAATAATTCTAGTTCCGGCAACGGCGTAATTTTTTGATGGAACAAATTATATTCCTCGCAAAGAGCACGAGTCGCTAGAAGAAGATGTCAAGCCAAGTAAGAGTCGAATCCATCAGGAACTTGTTTACTTAAATTAATTGTAGTTGTTGGAGAGAAATATGTGATTTAAGCTGATTGGACTAAAATAAATACACTTAAACTAGTTAAATGCAATTAAAAAGTGGATAAATTTATGAATAAAAGGATTGTGGGTATCATCAATTTAGTATTCTCTAGCCAAATAATAGATTTATCAACACCAGGTCCAATTTCTCGTTAGTTCGGCATATACCGCTCAAGGCGGGTTCACCGAAAAGTTCGCCACTAATCTCCTGCGCTCAGTGAAATTAATTAGCTAAAACCCGAAGCGCAAGGAAATCTATCGTAACCAATCAACGTGTCGCATTACCTCCGTATAACAACCTACTAATTAACTAATCGTCACTCCATACGCCTGCTCGCCGAGGGTTACATAATACTGTGGATTCTCATAAAGAATGGGCTTTATTCTAAAACAATCAAATCAAATTAAGTTCAATGATTAATACTAGTGCAATTATAATAGTTCTAAAATCCGGATAAAAAAATACACTGTCAAGGCTACATCAAAAACCCCCAGTAATAATAAATTTAGCTACTACTCATACTGAAATAAATAATAAATAATATTATTGAAAGCATAAATTAACTAGAGTATGAATAAAGAGTAGAAATACTATCAATTGTCTTCAACGAATCGATAGAATAAAATAGAATAATAATAAGTCATTGCGATAAGTTAAGAAACCTGAATGAATATATTTCTCTGCTGTCATTTAAAAACAAGAACAAACACCGTTGTCTCTTCTCAGCGTGATTATAGAGTAACTAGGCTTGACTCGGCCTTATTCTTTAATGTGCTTTGTATAAATCGGGCCACCTTTTCTTTCCTTTTTTCTCGATCATACTTTTTGTCCACTCTTCCGGAAAATTACATGACTCGCCCGCACTTCTCTTCTAGCCTTTTTCCCCGGCCTAAATTAGCACATATTCCCAAATAATAAAACAATCGGAATCACATAATATATAATATTTGTCAATTAAAAACCAAATTATGAGTAAAAAGTACCCAAAATCATCCTAAAAAAACTATGAGAAATATTCGCTAATCGGCATTTAAGGTTGTTATGGATTGGTGAAATGCATCAAGTCAGATCACCACTGGAGTTCGGGACGTATTTAACTCGTAAAGTTGTCGTATCAAGCTCTGGGCACGGTGATCCAAATTTATCTTCAAGTAGATTATTGATTATGGGGGCTTCACCCTAGGGAAACAAGGACTTCTGGAGGAGTGGTAGGGACTTGGTGGTCCTAACACAAGTCCCGACCTCGAGAAAAAAGGAATTGGCGTTGAGAAGACGTGACTCGCCTGCCTCTATTCAAGCCAGTTTTAGACCCATGATCTTGCAGCGTATATATATATGCGTATTAAATGAAGTCTTTAGTGAGTGTGGAAACACCACCAAAAGGTGAGGATCAAACATGTAGAATTCATGAAATTCAAGAGAGTTCATACGAGAGGCTCAGAATCGAAGCTACGCCTGGGCGGTAAAACACCCAATCAGATTTGTTTCAGAGCATATTTGATGCATTATCACATCAATTGGGTTTGACATGGTAGAATAGGATTCTCGAGTCCCAGAACAATTCTTCCGTGATTATTAGTGGATCTACAACAGCCGGATTAGCCTCACATCGGTGGTGAACCATGGCAAATTCCTTGTGGTTGTTTATTTCGCAATTTATCTTTCTATTATTGTCATGTCCTGATTAAGGGTTATCAACCCGATAGATCTTAGTAATTAGTGTAATTGATCATACCATAATTATCATAGTTACGGGTTTAAGATCATGTCGTTGTGTATCCTAGGCGATTCAGTTAAGGGTCGCTAATAACGGTGTGTAGTTCCTAAGACGAAATTCATCATCCATCGAACTCCAAACTTGTTAATGAATTTATTTTGGAACTACATCGAATTGAACCTCAAATCAAGCTTTCAAGTTATTTAACAAACATTTTCCGAAGTATATTAATCTATTTGTCCACTTTACCGCTTTTACAAGATTGTTAAGTTTTTAACTTTTGATGATATTTAAATGCAACCGTTGCATATATAATATTATATGAATTCTAATTCATTTTAACTAATGTGTTTTGAGATAATTTTACAATTAGAAATATTTAAAGTTTATACAAAATATTTTTAAAAATGTAAAATTATATGAAAAGTAAAATAATTAAAATTGAATTAGAAAAAGTTGATGAAAGTTTTGTCTTGAAAGAATATCAATTAAAATGAACTACAATATAAATATTGTAAATGATAAATATATTTTAAGCCATTAAGATATATTTGGATTTGAATGGTAGTGTAGAGCAAAATTATCAAAATGGTCCTGACATTATGTGTTTACCTTAGTCCCTTTTAATGTTTGATCCATGCAAATGGTCCCGATATTGATACAATTGATTAGCTTTAGACCCTAATTTAACGCCGAGTTAACTTTAATGGAAACACACACGATGTCACGTGCCATTAATCATGGACGGAGTCGAAAATTTAATATTAAACTGTCCGGCTATGTCGAAAAATTACTGAACTAATTCATACTAAATATGAACAAATGCAACCAAGATCAAATAAATGTATAATAAACGAATTAGCTTAAACATATATAATAATCATACCGGTACGAATAATGCAGAGTATTCTACAATATTAACAACTTTCTTCCTCACAAATCCTCCAGAGAATCCATCAAAGACCTCAACCGAAATGCATCCGCTAGTCCACATCAAGAGCGGCCGAAGCCACGCTGATTAGACTTGCTAGAATCTTACGAGCAATCGGACCGTATTGAACCAAAACTTTGACTCAAAACCAAAGTGATGGGGCGGCCGAAATGTTGTAGGAGGAATAAATAATTTTGATAAATAGCTAACTTGTTGCCGTTAACTAACTTATTACTAAACGAGGCAACTTAGCAAACTACTAATAAGCTTCCCTCGTTAAAGCGCCAATTGAAATAGCTATTTAATTTATTCTGTTTTATCCAATTTGTATTTTACATTATCAACGTAAAACTCTCGATTGGGTATCTCTCGCTGATTTTAATCAACTCCCCAATTTAACAATTCGATTTAATTCCATACCGGAATATAACCAATGTATGTGTGTGACTTCAGCTCGATAATATTAGTCGAGCACAATATAATTGACCATTATGATTATTATATCGACATGCATGGTATCTAAAGAATCGACATAACCCCCGATATTATCGTGAGTTCCATTTTTAGTAATTTATAATTACTATTATTGAACACTTAGTTTGAGTAATCTCATTTAACTAAAACTATTAAATAAATTGTTGCTAACAATCGCCGCAACGGCATAATTATAGAAATCAAAATACTGATTTCCAACACTCTACTTGTCCTTGGACGACATTTCTACAATTCCTTTTATCACTCGATATCTAGTCATAGGCTAACCATAAGAAGCGTGTCATGAAACACCCAATTTACTTTCTTTACTCGAAATGAATCAATCAGTAATTATGGCTATTCCATAAACCAATCGGCCCCACACACATCGAGAGGCCCGAGATCTACCTCAGAGTATCAAGGACGATAAATCTCTTATAATATATCATCACCTATCATATAGTTACTATGTTACCTAACATATGTCGTTATAATCCCCACTTAAGCATGTATCGCTCGACATAGTCAAAGCACACAACCTCATAACATAAGTAGTTATATACGCAGATCTAAGGATTGTTAAACCTAATGTGCTTCTAAGCAAAACATCATGTGATCACGTATATACATACCTTTTATGATTTTACAAATAGTCAATTCAAATTCTTAGTTAAGTAAACCGATAGCCCATAAGATTTATCAAGCTTGGAAAGCTCTTTCGATCCAAGAGAATTGATCATCAATCACTATGTTAGTCATCAAATGCTTGTCGCCCCATAATACAAAGATTCCAAGCGTGAATTCGCTACCTTATACTTCTAGACTCAATAGGTGGTCTTGTCAACACTTCCAGGTTGTCCTCTAGAAATTGTATTGTGTTTCTCCGTGGGACTTCTATTTTTTTTTACTCGACGAGGAAACAACAGTTATATGTAAATTAAGACATATAAACACATACATACGAACAAACAAATCGTATATATGAAGCCGTAATATTCAATTATTGTTCATAACAAGATATTTAGCTCCCCACTGAATCTAACACTACTACATTTGTCTCGACCAATGTTCGCCGCATATTCAATATGCTTTTGCCTCGAGGCATTGATTTGGCAAAGTGAGTGTGTCAGATATTCCCTATTGCTCGGAACTACCTGCCTCTGCTTTCCACCATATTGTCGCTTGTAACCTGCATTTGTGTACCCGGTCTACACCTAACTATTTACCCTACCATATACCAAGAATGCATCTAAGTTCTTTTCGTATACTACAAGATTCCCTTCACCGCAATCCAAAGAAGTTTCTCTTGGATTAACTTTACGCTGTAGCAATCGCACATACTTATTACACGTCGTGCACTATGGTGTACATGATGGACCCTACAATGTAAGTCATTCATCTTGTCCATCTCAAGATTCATGGGGGATTGTTCTCACGAGCTGAACTCCACGCCTCACGGGAGCATGACTTTTCCTTGGAATAATTCATTTTGAACCTTTGCTACACTTCTTTGATATAAGTGTTTCGAATAAAGTTCAATAGCCGGGTTGGTTCTTATCCTCGATGAATCTAGATTCAGAATGTATTTCTGCTTCAATTTGAGTCCTCTATTGAGATCTCAATGAATCAAAATCTTTGATTACCCAAAACGGCGATTTAAATCACCGGCAGACATGTAAAGTCCGGAGATTGTACTGCATCGCTTCCAGATTTCCTAAGCGAAATGGTCTTTACATCCATTCGCCGTGTTTCATCAGTCATGGAATGCTACAATGGCTAAGATTATACGAGTGGACTTAAGTATAGTCACTGGTGAACGAGTTTCATCATAGTTCATGTCATGAACTTGCCCGAACATTTCACCACGAAGTAGCCATGGTACCATGGATTTCCGCCTTTACTTCATGCTTTCTCTGACATCTCGTTAGAATCTAGTATGAATTTTATTTGTGATAAATGCCAAATTCATACATCCCTAATCCCTCAAAATGATATAATTGATCTAAAATCATATAATGACTTATATGAATACTTTTAGAGCACTTGGCCAGAGATGCCAAAGAAAGCCTATCAACGATTCTTTTCACGAAGCCTCCTTTCAATTCCATCACCGAAAGACTTCAAATGTAAGTATTCTAGCCGGTTGCACACCAGAGTGTTGAATCATACACTTGTGTTGCTAGAACAATATTGATTTAATCGATGATAAAGAAAATGGAAATTTTCTTTTTTTCCATTTGAGAAAGACATTACACGGCCATTCAATTTTGTGAGGCATTTGATGATTGAAAAATCATTACCAATCATTAGGTTAATACAGTTTATTATATTATTATAATTAAAACCTAAAGCCCAACCAACAGTTAATGAGCCATCCTGCTAAATTTAATTAAACCGCTAAGTAAAATCCAAACACTTAAATAATTGTTAATAGTAAATTCAAATAAGTTACTTAACAAGCTCACTCAATCATTCAATTCAATTGACTAATTAATTAATTCGGTTCACCTAATTTATATTTTCATTATCAATGTAAAATTCCCAATTGAGAATATTCGGTGATTACAATCAAATTCCTCAATTTATCAAATGTAGTTTAATTTCATACACGAAATATAATTCAACGCCACCAGATCTGTGCGACCTTCTAGGCTTAGATAATAGGTAAGTTGTATAATAAATAATAATTGACCAATTACTTTATTATAAAGTTTAATGAGTAAGATTTAGCAATCGCTCATAAACTCCTTAAACATCAAAGAACTAGAATACACAATCAATACCTGAGCCCAGAATCACATTTAACCAACCCGTAAATGAATCGATACAATTATTGCAACGAAAGCACAATAAAAGGGAATCAATTCTATTGATTTTCAACACTCCCACTTGCCCTTGGACGACACGCTACAATTCCTTTATCGCGATCTCTAGTCGTAGGCTACAACCATAAGCAATGGTTTTTAAACACCCACAACTTTCTTTACTCTGAGTATGAACCGGGCATTTATGGCGCCCCATAAACCAATCAGCACTAACCAAAGTAGGCCCGAGATCTTCCTTGTATATCAAGGACGGATAAACCCTCCCAATATATCAACATCTATTTTACACACCTAACATATGTCGCGTTATAATCCCCGCTAAGCAAGTGCATTTCGTCATAGTCAAAGTACGTAGCTTATATAACACGTATAGTTATATCGTAGGTCTAAGAATTGTCGAACCTAAAATTTCAAACAAATATCATATACGTATATACACATTCTATGAATTGCTGTCACGCCACTACCACCGTGACCATGGTATCGATCTAGTCCTTCAGCTAACGTGATCAATCTTGACCGCCAATCAAACACCATGTTAGCTATTTGATGTTTGCTCTTAACTATCAAGATTCAATTAAGGCTCATATCTTATGTTTCCTTTGTATCAAGAAGCGTAATCAATTCATGTCGCTTCTCTGTAAAGATGTATCAACCTGTGTGATTTAACTTTTCACTCTTTCTCGACAATACATGTATATTATATATTTCAACGGCATGTGAAATAAATAATGGGTAACTATATGAATGAATCAATGATTCATGTAGTTTTGTGATAACCCGTCTGTATTAATATTATGAAATAGATACTAAGTCAAGCCAAAGGAGTATTTCGAGAGTAAATCGTAAATTTTCAAGTTGAATCGTTGGAGATATGACGAACACGGCTTGATAAGGACGGCATTAAGATTTTAAAGTTGTAATCGAAAGTGGTATAATATGATTTGGGGATTAGAAGTTAAAGTTATATTGAGTCATAGCTATAAATCGAGACGAAATCGAGCCGAAACCGAATCCAGGCGAGCTAGTCTTCAGATATTTTTTAAAAGCGGACCCCACGAGACTTCTTTTAATCATCCTTATCAAATTTAAGATTATCCAAACACAAACTCATCCTCTTTCTCCCTCCTCTTGGCCGAATTTTCTCCACCATTTTCCCTGGACATTTTGTTCTTCAATTTTCCAAATTTGGCGAGCTTTGGCCCTAAAATTTTCTCTCGAGAGATCTCCGACATTCTACGCTTTGAGGTAAGAAAGTTCAAATATTTTGAGTATTTCTGAGTTTTTAAAGTTATTGACTTTTATGAATGTCAGTTGACTTTTAGATCTTGAAATTATAATGGTATAGAAATGTTATCTCGAAAATGATTTATTTATGATTTTGAGTAGTTATTGGGGTTGGTGTTGGTGTAAGTGTTATGTTGACTTTTATTGACTTTTCTTAAATTGGACATTAAATCTGCATTTATACAGCGACTTTAATATGGTTGTTTTGGGTATAGAATTATTGGTTTGGATATGGATAGTAGAATTTTAGCTGAGAAAGTTCGGGGAAAGTTCGTATAAATTTTCGTGATCGAATTGGAGGTCAGATGAATGGATTAATTAGTTGTCAATTGATTACCGGGTCATTAGAACGTATTAGAGGTTATTGTCGAGTAATTAGGTGATGACGAATACCGAGGATTTTAAGTCAGCGATTTGAATATAGCGTTATGTCGAACGTTATAAATGAGTATCAATCTTTAATAATCCTCAAGTAAGCAGCTATAAATTAATCGCAGACGCGTTATAACACTTGGGGGTACACATATATGTTAAGAGGACTCTATGGAATGTATTATAATATCTAATTCTTTGAATAGAATCGAGCCGATCTAGCACGGCGACCCGCTTAGTGTCAGTTTACATTACTTTTGACTTGGAAAGTAGTACAAATCTCACTTACTGAACCTTTTATGTATAATATGTCAGAGTATACTGCCATATGATATTTCGAGATTATTCGATACGTATCAGGTGACCACATGACTGATATATTATGTGGAAATTGAGATTTATGAGTTATACTTCTAAATAATTGAGATTATGATCGAGTATTATATGACATTTTGATTCCGATTCATAATACGTAAGAATGGAGATTTTAGTTATATTATGAGATAATTGAGACTATAATCTATATAATTGACATGACTTATATCATGAGATAAGTAACATGATTATTATGAGACCGTGTGTTATATATGTACGCAAGGCCGCTACAAGGCCTAGTCAATGCGGTTGATTGACATGGTTACTTCATGAGCGGGCGGTGACCCCCCGACCGGGAGTGTCGGGCAAGCGTGCATATTCGCGGGAGGGCCGCCTGATTCGGAGGTTCAGCGCGATATGCACATTGGGCGAGTTTCTCGGTCGGGAGGATGAGCGCAATTTCATTCCGATTATTCGGCGCGATTCCTCTATATGTGTATTATTTGAGATTCCTTATATGTAGTATTATTTGGAGGTGGATTCCTCATGTGTATATTTGAGGTGGATTCCCATTTGATGATTTTGTGTGTTAGGATTGTTCCATTAGACGAAAAGACGTGTTATTCAAAGGTCAGAGGCTCACGTGGTATTATCTCCGTGACTTTTTGGACGCTTATTCATCATGTAACTTGGTTAATAATTGTATATATATATATATCGGCCCGAAAATATATAAGTGGGACCAACTGGTATTTGTATTCACTTAATAGCCGATTCTCTATTCTCCGTGGGCGGGCGTTTATGCCTAGGTCTCTGTGAGGAGCGAATCATGAAAGTGCCGAGATCCGTTTCGCCGAGCCAGCAAGATCTTAAAGTAGGCGCGGTGGCATGTAGTCTCATCACCATTTCTTTTGTCAAAAATTTTATATTGAAGACCGGGTGGGTCAGATATATTACCAGTCCGTTGTCATACTTTCCTTATGATGTATTTTGGATATGTGTCTCCGTTGTCCTATTTTGTCGGATGATTGGTTGAACACCACGATGGAAATAGGAGCTTTATTTTGATAATGTCAAGAAAGATGTTGTTATTGTATCCATCAAGCCGGGTGACTCAGATACGCGCTGTTAACAATCTTAACCGACTTCAAAGCGGGTCGCGTTATACCTTGGCACGTGAGCTTCCAGGTTCGTGGTCTTTATGGTGTCCCGCTGTGGTTGGGTGTGCTTAGGCCGATACTGTTAGAGTCACAATTATCGAAGCCAGAGGTCCGATTTCTTCTTCTTCCTGCTATTTCGTGACCGTCGGGGACGCCACCACGAGGTCTGTTTCGTCAGCGCCGCCGTGAGGCGCGAAGAAGCGGGTGTAAATGCAGAGGAGTCAGCGAGGTGCTGTATGTGAGGTGCTGAGTTTTGCACGTGGATAGTAATGTGCGGCGGGATTTGAGCCCAGCGCCGGGCCACGGACTCTCGGGATAAATGTCAAAGCGAGATCGAGACAAGAGTCCCGCCACCGGGCAAGTGAGCGAGTTACAGTAGTGTTATTTGACCGCTTCCTCGAAGCGGGACCCACTGCTCACGGGCCGATTCTCTATTCGCATTGGGAGTTCATTCGGTGACTCGGGAGAGTATATTTGCCTACGGAGTTACTGGGATCAGGACTGATTCGGCAGCCAGCATGTATCAAGACGGTGGAGCCTCGAGATCGCGAGACTGCATACTGCATCTTTGATTACACATGGACACCGTGTCATGGACCGCTCAGTGGAATTATTTTAGGAGCTTTTGTCTGTGCATATGTCGCCTCTAGACTGATCCAAATGGGCAAGAGTATAAATGACTACGGTGAAAAGATTCAAAGGATTCTCTGCCTACTTCCGGAGGTGAATCCATTCAGGGAAGAGGATCGAGAGGTTCAGTGGACGGAATGATACGGGAGATTCGCACTAAAGTTATCACTAAAAATTATACAACTTTCCATGAGCTAAGAAATGACGCCATGTGTGTAGACATGGATTCGCTGAAAGGCCCAATAGGCGGGGAGAAAAAGAGGAAGATACGAAGCTTCCAAGATGGCCGGGTCACTGAAGCCTCTGGTTTCGTGGACGCCCATCATGTAGCCGGGGCCAAGCCGTTACAGTCTTGGCACACTCAATTCAAGACACTGCTTCTATGCCTGTGTCTTTAATCGGTCTGGGAACTTCAGAGGGTAATGAGGAGGCGGCGGACAAGGGTGTTTGCCGTAAACCGGGTCATAGAACAAGGAATGCCGCAGCATAAAAAGCGGTGGTTTCCGTTATCAAGCCGCTGTAGCGCACATCAGCTGCTGGGATTGGTCCCGTGAGGCGCGAAAATGGAGCGCTAAGACATTTACCCCAAAGATGTGAAAGGAGGCTATCACGGAAGCCTGAGGTCGATCTGGCAGGAGGCTTTAAGGAGTCATGAAAGTAGTCGTGTAAAGAAGGCTGACTAGTCGCAGGGCGCTGAACCAGCCGTAAGTATATTTGCGCTACTCCAAACAGAGCTTTCCTGTGGATTCCCTGCTGTGGTGGTCAAGGTACTTTTAAAATTTATGTGGGTTGGAAGCTAAAGTCTTGTTTGATTCCGAGCTACTCATTGCTTTATATCTCCTCAAATTCTCCCAGCCAGATTCCTAAAACTCGAAATTCTCGTCATTCCACTTCTAATTGCACCTCAAAGGGAGTCCGTTGATTGATAAGGTACTTAGAAATTGGTCCCATAAGCATGTTCAACAACCGAGATAGATTTATTACCTCGAGATGAACTATTTGATCTTATTCGAACGGATTGGTCGGGGAAACATCAGCGCAGCTGATAGATTGTCATCTTAAGAAGATTGAAATATCTAGTCCCTGTAGACGAAGATCTTCTTCCTAGGTGATAGAAAAACTTTTCTCTTGTCTCATTTCTCGCCTTTAGTTGCCCATAAGATGTTGAGAAGTGGGATGACGGGGTTATCTTGCCCATGTTGTCGGCCACGCAGCAGGTACATCGGAAGAGGCGGACGCTGCAGAGGAGTATACAATACGCCCGGAGAATGTCGACTTCCTCCTCAGGCGGTAGGAGTTTTTCTATAGAATTGACCGGTACTACCCGGTTTTATGGCACCTTATAGAACGTTCTCAAGGGAGTCAAGGAGTCAAAACCCAATCATGAATCATGGATAAAGGATCTATTCGACCAAGTAGTTCACCTGGGAGCCCAGTGTTATTTGTCAAGAAGAAGGATGGATCTTTGAGGTTGCGACTAATATAGACAACGAACAAAGTAAACCATTAAGAACCGAATATCCGCTGGGCCTGTGATCACGATCCGCTTGATCAATCGCTGACGGCATTTTCTTAAGATCGACTCGAGGTCGCTACCATCAATTGAGGATTAAGGAGGATGATGTATCAAAGTCACTTTTTAGAACAAGATATGGGCACTAGCGAGTTTTAAAAGAGTTATTTGGGTTGGACGTAATGCCCCGCATTTATGGACCTTATGAATCGGGTGTTCCGCACTTACTTGGATAAATTTGTGGTGGTGTTCATTGACGGCATTTTGATATATTCTGGTAGTGAGGGAGAGCATGAAGAACACTTGAGGATTGTGCTAGAGACTTTGAGGAAAATGAACATGCTAAATTTTCCAAGTGTGTGAATTTTTGCTGAGAAAAGCGCAGCTTCTCGGGCCACGCGATTGTGAGAGGCAAGTACGATCCTCAAAAGGTCAAGCCGTGATTTAATTGGGAACCACCCACTAGTGTTAATGAAATACGGAGTTTTCTCGGTCTAATGATACTATCGGAGATTTATACAAGCACTTCACTATCGCCACACCCACGACTGTGCCGGGACTGAAAAGCAGTTCCATTTGTTTGAAACGGTGATCAGAACGGTGCTTCAATGAGTTGAAAGAGAAATTGACTACCCGCCAAGATTGACTCTTCCGTCGTGACGATGGCTATGTCAGCAGATAGCTGACAAAGGCCACATCGTGGGTCGGATGCGTGTTAATGCAACATGGTAAAGTGGTAGCGTATTTATCAGCGATACCGAGAAATCACGAGAAAACTATCCAACACACGCATTTAAGCTAGCCGCCATCGTGTTCGCACTTAAGCATTTGGAGGCATTATTTGTACTAGCGACTCGCAAAATTTTTAATGACACAAGTTTGAAATACCTCCCAACGCAGTAGAGATTTAACTGAAAATGGTTAATGAGTTTATCACCGACATGATGTTTCTATCGAGTATCATCCCGATGTAATGTAAAGAGTTTATGCCTCGAAATGGAAGTGGGTAGCATTATGAGCCATTAAATGAAATGAAGCAACGGTGTTAATTTCGAGCGGGAGTCGATGGTGGCTCATAAGTACAACAAGGTTCGACTGCTCCTCGTTGATCGAATAATCGAGGACAAAGAAAAAGACGAAATTACAAAATAATAGTGGGAAGCCAAGAAATGGAAGCCAGACGCACTCTCAGGTGAGAGAGGATGAGCTCTTACGCATGGTAGATTATTCTGCTCCTCATTCTCGAGTCAAAAGGAGATTTTGACGAGGCTCATAATGCCTTACATGTATGCATCCCGGTGGTACAAAGATGCTGTAGACTCCTAAAAGAGGCGACAAGCGGCGCAACATGAAGAG
Organism: Lithospermum erythrorhizon; assembly: GCA_019722365.1. Taxonomy (NCBI): domain Eukaryota; kingdom Viridiplantae; phylum Streptophyta; class Magnoliopsida; order Boraginales; family Boraginaceae; genus Lithospermum; species Lithospermum erythrorhizon. Next base: position 8,845 of record JADFUC010001545.1, on the reverse strand, counting down.
GGAAATTGCTGAATTTGTATCAAAATGTCCGACTTGTCGCCAGTGAGGATAACACCGACATCCGCGGCTATCGCAACCCCTTCCTATTCCGTGTTGGACTCGGGGAGCATATTACGATGGACTTTGTTTTGGACTTCCGAGGACGCCGAGAAAGAATGACGGCATTTGGGTCATAGGGATAGACTATCGAAATCAGCCATTTCTTACCAATTAAGTCGACTACTCTGTCCCGCCGAAGTTAGCTGGCGAGGTTGTATGCGGGATCAAGCTGCTACCGCCTGAAAGGCCGTGATCCATTGCATCGATCGAGACGCTAGATTCACCTCCATTTGGAAAGGATTTCAGAAGCGATGGGGGACGAGGGTCACCTGAGTACATCATTTCATCCACAATGATGGCAATGAGAGAACAATTCAAACATTGAGTGATATGTCATGGGTCTGTGGTCAATTTTTCCGAAATTGACGATGAATCGTTTAAATTCGAGTTTATATAATAATAGTTTCCAGCCAAGATTGGAGGCACCATTTTGAAGCATTGTAACGGCAGAAATGGTAGGACTCAGCTTGGTCGAATGAAGTGGGGGATGTGAAAAGGTTCGTAGTCATGGAAAGATCGGTAGAGAATAAAATTGATACAAAGAACACCGAAATGGGCGCAAGATAGGCAAAGTTAATTTATGCATCATTGCCGGGTAGTGGATTTAAACTTTGGAAATTGGTGATAAAGTATTCTTGAGAATACCTCAAAGTGGAAAGGTGTGTTGAGACTGGGAAAGAGGAAAGCTTGAGCCCAAGATATATCAACCGTATTTATCACAAGTAGTCGGGTCCGGTGGCTCATCGCTTGGCATCGCTTCCAAAGATTGGACGAATTCATAATGTTTCCATGTGTCATGTTTGAGGAAGTATATCCCGCATCTAATCCCATATCTTAGGAGTCACAAACTTCAAGGAGCTCGGAGAGGATCTTACGTATGAAGAGTAAAACCGTTGAAAATTCTTGATCGTGAAGGAAAAAGTTGCCATGGAACAAAGCCGCTAAGTTTGCTGGAAGCGTGTCGCGCGAATCAACGAGGGAGTGAAGCCATGTTGAACCAGAGGAGGATGTCGAAACCAAAGATTCACATCTTTTCAAGGTATGTTAGTTCTAAACTTTTAGCCTATAATAATATATGTAGTATACTATTTCTGGCTTTGTGTCAAGCTGAAACAAGGTTGGGCACGCATTGGAGCGTTGAAAATTTCGGGGACGAAATTTTATAAGGTGGGTAGATTGTGATAACCCATTCCGTATTAATATTATGAAATTGTATACTAGTTGCTCGGTGGAGTATTTCTGAGGAGTAAATCAAATTAAGTCAATCGCCGAGATATTTAATTTAATCGATCGGTTGATAGCGACGGTATTTAAGATTTTAAAGTTGTAATCGAGCTGGTATAATATGATTTGGGGATTAGAAGAAGTTATTATATTTGAATTGTGTTGTTAAATCGAACGAGAAATTGGTTTTAAAACCGAACGTGTCGTAGCCTGGGCCTCGAGATATTTTTAAAGGACCCCACGAGACTTTTTATAATTATCCTTATCTCCTTCATGATTATCCAAAACACAACTCATCCTCTTTCTCCTCACTTTCTCCACCATTTTCCTCGATTTTGTTCTCAATTTTCTTCCAAATTTGGCAGTTTTCGTCTCTAAAAATTTTCTCGAGAGATTCTTGAGACATTCTCTACGCTTGAGTGTAAGAAAGTTCAAATATTTTGGAGTATTTCTGAGTTTTTTGAAGAGTTGACTTTTAGCGAACGTTGGCTGACTTTAGATCTTGAAATTATAATGGTATGAAATGTTATCCGCATCGCGCTGGAGATTTAATGATGATTTTTGAAGTTATCAAGCCAGGAAAGGGTGTAAGTGTTATGTTGACTTTTATTGACTTTTCTTAAATTGACATTAAATGGTAATATGAGGTTAAAGGACTTAATATGGTTGTTTTGGGTATAGAATTACTGGGTTTGGATAATGGAGGTAGAATTTAGTCGGTAAAGTTCGAGCTTCTCAGATAGCTGTGATTGAATCGGAGGTCAGATGAATGGATTAATTAGCTGTCAATTGATTTACCGGGTTGTTTAGAATGTGTTTAGAGGTTATTACTGAGTAATAGTGATGACGACACGAGATTTTGCAGCCTGGGCGATCAATATAAGCATGCCGAATGTTATGCAAATTTATATCAATCTGGGAATAGAATCTTGCTAAGAAAGTTATAAATCAATCGTGAGACGTGGTATAACACTTTGGGTAAATACATATATGTTAAGAGAGGACTCTATGGAATGTATTATAATCTAATTTCTTTGAATAGAATCGAGCTCTTTTACTCCAAGACGAAGACGAAAATATTGCTACTACTTTTTGACTCGAAAGCAGTACAAATTCACGATGGGAACCTTTTATGTATAATATGTTGTATATACTAAGCATATGATATCTTGGGATGATTCTGATATGTGTATCGTGTGACTATGACTGATATTATGTGGAAATTGTGATTTATGAGTTATACTATGAAATAATTGAGATTATGATTGATATTATGTGTACATTTTGATTATGATTCATATGATGAAATAATGGAGATTCTGAGTTATATTATGAGATAATTGGAGACTATAATTCATAACGAGATATTAGTGATTATGACTTATATCACGAGATAGCTATGAATACGATTATATTATGAGACTGTGTTATATATGTGGTCAGGTGTCAGAAAGGGTCAGGCGCTGATGTGTCGATTGATTTATGTGTTACTATGGAGCGGTGGTGACCCCGACCGAGGTTTGGCGCAGCGCATATCGCGGTAGTCGCCTGATTCGGAGGCTCAAAGCATATGCACAGGGGTGTAGCCTCGGTCGGGAGGATGGAGGTGGAGGCCTCATCTGATTATGTGGAGGTGGATTCCTCATATGTGTATTACTTGGAAGTGGATTCCTCATGTGTGTGTATTACTTGGAGGTGGATTCCTCATGTGTGTGTATTGTTGGAGGTGGATTCCTCATCTGATGACTTTGTGTGTGTTAAGACTGTTTCCATTAAATGACTATGTGTTATTCATGGTTGTAGGCTCATGTGTATTATCTTACGTGACTTTTGGAAAGTTATTCATTATGTATCTTGGTTAATAATTATATATATATATATATCGGTTCGAAAATATACGAGGACCAAATCAGGATATTTGTATTCACTCAAATTTTAATAGCCGACTCCTATTCCTCTGCGGGCGGCGTTTTTGCCTAGGTCTCTGTGAGCGATCATGTAGGTGGCCGAGGATCTCGTTTTGCCGAGCCGCGAAGATCTTAGGTGAGGCGGTAAGTGTGGCTGTGAAGTCCTCATCACCATTTCTTTTGTCAAAATTTGTATATTCGAGACTCCATGGTCAGATTATATCGACGAAGTCCGTTGTCATACTTTCCTTATGATGTATTTTGGATATGTGTTCAAGACCGTTATTTTGTTGGATGTATTGTTGGAACAATTCACGATGGAAATAGAGCTTTATTTGATAATGTCAAGAAAAGTTATGTCATATTGTATCCATCGCTTGGGCGACTCGTATACAAAAAGTCAAGTTAACGATCTTAACCTCAAAGGCCGACTGGGTGGGTCGTTACAAGTTTAGTTAATAAATGAGATTAAAAACACAAAGGAACTTGTTTTAATCAATTACTTAACTTATTCCGTAAAGTGATCTAACTAGCTCCCACCGAACTCTTGCCACGCTTAGTTTCTTCATAAAGCTCGCGAAAAACCAAACTCTGCTGAATCATTGTGGGGAAAGCGATCTCACTCCGAGATGCATGCTTAAATCCATACATGGATCCTTTAAGCTTTGCGTGACTTCTTAGATCATTTCATGATATGTAAAGCAAGAGGATAGTGATTACAATCACATCCTTTACCGAAATACTACTTACAAGCAGTCTTTACATTCATCATTCCGGTCTCTCAACCAAGGAATCATTGATGACTAAGATTATCCTCGAGTATGTCATGCACGACTATGATCAAAATGTGGTTTCAACCACTCTCGGGTTCTAATGGGTAGGTTTAATGGCCACAACTCCAAGTGTGTTAAAACACATCTGCCTTATTAAATGCACATTCTTTTAACAACATTAATAACAAAATAGATTGATCAAGCCGGGTTATAATAATCGGTGTTCAAGTTTCCTTTTAGTTTACTCATCAGCATACTAGACCTACCCCTATTATTGAAATTTTGGCTAATAGCTTTTCATATGGTACAACTGCTCATAACGCTACTATCACATTCGCCATAAGTGAAGATCAACAACTGATCCATTCCACGAACTATATAGTTACCTCTATTCTCTTAAAGTTACTACCAAGCGTATTCCGAATCCGCATGAATACCTTTAGTAAAACTTCACAATTCCAATCACGGGAATCATGCTACGTCATAGTTGTGGTGCACAACACATGACCTTGACGCGGCATACGGTGAATCATATTACTACGTAATAGACTTCAACCACTCTCATTAATGTGAGGCCCTTACTAGTGGGATTGGACCTCTAATGGAGAGTTGCCTTGTCAATAAGAGAATTTGTCTACTTATAGAATTTAATCTATTGTAGATTTCAATCACCTCGATCTTCATGACATCTTAAACTTAACAAGCAAATGTCATCCAAGCTCACATACATAATGTGACTGATCATAGCATGTGTCACATATACGTAGCTGGGCTCACAAATGTACAAGAATCTAATCACTACTGTACCCTTTAAGGTTGTAGGAAGATTTCTTCAACATTTAGTGTATAAAACTTTATTTATGCGCTATTCCCACTAACCTTTTAAGGAACTTAGCGTTCTTCATCACTCTTGATTCTTATTGATTTTCATCAAGTATCAAAGTGATGAATTAACCATTATACTCAATCTCAAGTTTGTAACTTTAGATTCTAGTATAGAAACTTTCTTTTATATTCTCGCTGAGATGTGGAGTTCCAATAACAATGTCAAGTATCCATCATCACCGATCATTACTTAGAACACTTTTGATAATCTCATAATCTACACGTTAAATCTCAAGTGAATATCAATAAGAAAGTTTGAAATAAACATGAGCATTACCAACCAATGAATTTGTTTAATCTTGGTTTCTTAACCAAAATGTATGATTAAACGCCATTCATGACTCATTGCTCATTTAATGTGAATACATTTAACTACTTCCAAGATCTACCATCCGTAAAGTAATATAGAATGGACTCTACTCCCGATTTAATCACCATCCGTAAGATAAAGGAGCTTTATACTCAACCCATGTATTCACATCTTATTTCATTTAAATGACCCCAAGTCATTTATTGGAGCATTATTTATTCATGTCATTTGTATCACTTCATTTAGCCTTTAAACGCATCAAGAGCCGATACTTTGATAAACTGCGTTCTAATATCGATCGTATCTCCTACGGAGCTACTTGAATGCATTCAAGTCATATATTTATTTGTACTATTTGTACTTCATAATGAAGACTCTTATATGTAAGAATAAATTACAACACTATAATGGATGGAAATTGTAATAACTCGCCTCAATATTATGCTGATAGTATATAAGTTTCTCGTTTTACTAAGAAGTAGATTAAAAATTTCAAGTCAGTAATGAGAATTCAACAAATTGGTCGGGTTGGGATGGTATATTTCATTTGTGCGGACCCGGAGATAGTATAAATACTCTTTGGGAATAATATTATATCGAGATGAGTATGAGATGAGTAGTAATATATGCCTGGGGAATAACACAATGGAACAGGTTTCATGAGATTTGGCTGAAGGTGTAGAATTAACCGAAACCGAACGGAACTTAAATTTCTTCCCCTCTAAATATCCCACCTACCACCACTATCTCCATCCTCATCCATTCCCCTCTTCTTTCCCCTCTTTGGCCAAAAATTTGACTCTCCCCCCCCTTGAAATTTTCTTCCATTTCTCTCATCGATTGTCGCTTAAACTCAAGGACAAAGTGGTGGATTTGCTTTCCTATCCTCTTATCATATCTAGGTAAGAAAGATCAAATCTTTTGAGTATATTTCTTGAGTTTTGAAGAGTTGACTTTATAAATCTTTTTGTTGACTTTTAGATCTTGAATTTATTATGGCATGGAAATGTTATCTGCCATCGTATGCGGGATTGGGGCGTAATTTTATGATTATCAAGTTAGAAAGTGGTGTAAGTTGAGGCTGACTATTGACCTTTCTTCTTAAATGAACTTTAAATTGTAAATAAGGAGGTTAGAGGAATTTAATATAGTTGTTTTGGGGTATAGAATTATTGTCTTGATATGGATGTGCAGAGACGGGCTGAGAAAGTTGAGAAAGCTCGTAGAGTAGCATTTAGCGCTTTGAATTGGAGGTTGTATTTAATGGACAATTAGTTGTCAATTGGATTGTTGATCGATTAGAATGCGCTTAAAGTGTTATTTTTGGGGGTAATATGAAGCATGACCGAATATCAGATTTGGGTTGGCTAATAGAACGTAGTTGCTGCTAAATATTAAAAGTGTCTACCAACTGGGATGCATGCATTGATAAGAGCTGTAAATTTGAATCATGAGACGTGGCATAACACTCGGGGATTATATAGATGTTAAGAGAGTTATTCATTGAATATGTTATAAAATGTATAATTTCTTTGAATAGAGTTATCTGATCTAAAGCACAAGGACTCCGCGCTCTGTGAGTCATCATTACCGGCTGCTCGAAAGTAGCACAAATTCACGACGGGGAATTCATTCATATATATTATGTTATATATTTTGCATGTGTTGTCTCTTTGGAACTATTCGATATGTGTATTGTGTGATTATGATTCATATTATGAAATAATTGATTATGATTGTTATTATGTGTAAATTCTCAATTTATGATTCATACATGATGAAATAATTGAGATTACGAGTATATTAAGTAGATAATTGAGATTATGATTTTGTATTACATGGTGATAGTTTTGAATACATCTGGCAGAGACAAAATTTGATGTGTGTATCGTGTGTTGCGTGATCTGTGTGCGTATGCTTGATCATGGTGTTATTTGTGAAATGCATGGGTGACTCCAACGGGAGTGTAGTGTGTGTGTATAATGTGGTAGCCGTGATTCGGGAGGCTCAAAATATGCACACAGGTAGCCTCGGTCGGAGGATGGAGGTGGAGGCCTCTATCGATTATGTGGAGGTGGGATTCCTCATGGTATTATTTGGGAGTGATTCTGCGCGGTATTATTTGAGGCGATTCCTATATGTGTATTATTTCCTATGGAGGTGGATTCTCATTTGATGACTTTGTGTGCCGGCATCGCTTTTCCTTAAAAATGAATATACCTATTGATGGTTATAAAGTGTTATGATATCGCATGGTAGAACTCTATGTGATTTGAAACGCTATTTATTTAGCCTGCTAATGTATAAGCATACGTTATATATATAAGTACGAATATATGTGATGATCAAGTCTGCGGGTATTTTTATTCATCAGTTTTTAATAGCTAACTTATTTCATGGCGATGCCCAGAAGTTCTAAGGGGTTACCGTTGACGAGACAGTCGGCAGACAAGATCATGATGGCGCGCGGTGACATAGGAATTCCCCATCGCCATTTCGCCGTTGCCTCCACTCTGCATAATGTTGTGACTGTATTGTGGCTTCATTGAGGGTCCTGCCATACCTCTCATGTTGTATTTTGATTTCTTGTGTATCTTGAGTCAGACATTAAGGTGGATTTGTATTATGTCAGTTCGCTGTTTTATCAGATATGTCGTTAGTTCACACGATGGACAAACGTGTATTTTTTATTATTATTAATGTCAAATGAAGTCTTTTATGTTGTCATCCATCGATCGGTGACTCTCGTGTATGTGTTGTTGATGACCTAACTCCGTGGCTGTCCGACCCAAGGGTCATTATTTAAATAACAATGTTTTCCTTCTCGCTTACGTTTCCTTGAAATGACTTAATATCAACTTTGGATCTCGAGTTAAATTATGTCTACTACAAGTGGACACAATACTAACTTATCCTAAGCAGATTTTTCAAAGTTTAGAGCTTATCAAACACAACTCTTTGGAGTTCACAGCTTGAATATGAATAAATTAATTTAAAGGTATGAGTAACCTTTTATTATGTGAAATTATTTCATTCTTGTGTTTCAAACATAAACAACTTGGAATAATTAACCAATGACACATCTAAGGTTAGAAATGAAATTATCTTGGTATATGAAATTGAAAGATCTATCCATTTGTGTTTTAACTTCTTTAAACACAATTTTTAATTCAGAACGACCCGCCTCAAAGTCGGCCTCCCTCAGAGGTTAAGGTCATCAACAACCCGGTACACTTAGTCACCGATCGAATGGACGACAACATAAAGACTCACTTGGCATTAATAATAATAAAATACTTGTCTGAATGCAGAACCATTAAATAAACAAAACATAATACAAATTCACCTTAATTAGTACAACCCAAAGATACACAAGAATCCAAAATACAATGACAGGAAAGTACGACAACCAGACTTCAAATCTAAATAAAGAATACCTGTCTAACAACGACAACAAAAGGGAAATGACCTGATGAGGAATTCATATATGCCACCACCGCCTCATCTACGATCTTCAATCTGGGCAACTTATCAATGCAACTTCTCAACAACCTCTCCGCGATCAACCTCTAACCTAGGCATAAAACGCCCATGTGAGAAAAGTGGAGTCATTTATTAGCAATACGTAACTGAACGAAGCATACTGA
>JADFUC010002022.1:0-11723 GCA_019722365.1 Lithospermum erythrorhizon | reverse complement strand
CTAAAAATAATAATGCTTTGGAATAAGCATGAGTAATCAAATGAAATAAAGCATTTCGATAAGACCCCATACCCAGAGCTAACATCATATAACCCAATTGAGACATTGTGGAATAAGCCAAGCCCCTTTTAATGTCTTTTTGAGCAAGAGCTAAAGTCGCTCCTAATAATACTGTTATTATTCCTATCAATGCGATAAAATTCATTATATAGGGTATAACTATGAAAAGAGGAAGAAGACGAGCTACAAGAAAAATTCCCGCGGCTACCATAGTAGCAGCGTGGATAAGAGCCGAAATAGGGGTAGGTCCCTCCATGGCATCAGGTAACCATACATGAAGTGGAAATTGTGCAGATTTAGCAATTGCACCGGTAAATAATAGAACGGCACATGCTTAGCAACAAATTAAATCTCATTTTTCGAAATCAAATTTTGAATATTTCAAATAAATCTCGAAATTCGAAACTGCCAGTTATCCAATAAAACCTAAATTCTAATAATAAACCAAAATCGCCTAAACGATTAGTTACAAACGCTTTTTGGCAAGCATTTGCCGCAGCAGGTCGTGCAAACCAAAATCCTATTAATAGATAGGAACACATTCCAACTAATTCCCAAAAAATATAAATTTGTATCAAATTAGAACTAGTAACTAATCCTAACATGGACGTACTGAAAAAACTCATATAAGCAAAAAATCTCAAATATCCTTGGTCATGAGACATATAATTATCACTATAAATAAGAACCATAATTCCAACAGTAGTGATTAATATTGACATAATAGAAGTAAGTGGGTCGATCATAGCCGAATTCTAAAGAAAAAATCATTATTAATGGTCCAAGACCATAGATTATTGGTAGATAGAACTTCTATTGATTTGTTCAATAGACAAATTGATTGAAAAAATCATGACTATACTTAACAATAAAATACTCTGAAAAGCCCACATACGACGAAGATTTTTTGTTGCTGTCGGAAAAAGAAGAAGTCCCACTCCTATTAACATAGGAACCATAAGTGGAAGCAAAGGTATGATCCACGCATATTGATATGTCTGTTCCATAAAAAGTTTTTTAATTTTTACTTAATTGTTTACGATTCGCCGGATCTTTGAAAGAAGTCAATAGAAAATAAAGATATGCATTAACTTAAACGAACTTCAATATTATTTAATAATTTTGAATTTTAATTTATTCTGAGTCTCTGCGAAATACTTCAAATATTCAAATCAAGAAGTTCTAATTGGTCAAATGACAAGATTGATTACAAGTGTCCAAATTCAAATTAATATAAACAAAGGAAATTGGGGTTTTTGATTTCATTAAGCAGGAGTGAAGTTTATATCTTACACTTTAGAAATTTCTTATTTCATAAGAAATAAAATGTAGAACAACGAAAAATAAAAAAAAATAACATATCTTTCATCCTATAGCTAGATTTCTTTTTTATGAAGAAAATAGAATCTTAGGTAGAGAATAAATAGATAATGAACAATAAGCAATGATTACACTAGATGTCTTTCACATCCAGCTAAACTAATAAGTAATTTATTCATTTTAAAATGGCAGTTCCAAAAAAACGTACTTCTATATCAAAAAAGCGTATTCGTAAAAATATTTGGAAAAAGAAGGGGTATTGGACAGCGTTAAAAGCTTTTTCGTTAGGAAAGTCTCTTTCTACAGGAAAGTCAAAAAGTTTTGTTGTGCGACAAACAACTAAATAATAAAAAAGATTGGAATAATCTAAATCAACACCTGAAAAATTGATTCATTTTATCAAACCAACAAATTTTTTGTTTATTTAATTATTAAAAATAATAAAATATTGACAAAACAAACAAAAGAATAAAAACAAGATACAAAATGCCCTCTCTTTTTAGTAAATTTTATAATTTACAAGGGGGGGTCTTTTTTATCCATCCACTTCATTTTGTTTCTCACAATTCCAATAAAAAAAACTTTTTTTTTTTCAGTTCTATAACCCTTGATAAGAACAGAACTGTAGAGTTACACGAATTCCGTTGTCAGGAAAACACAAATTAATGAAAGTCCTAAGTGAAGTTAACTAAAATCTAAAAACTGAAACAATGAACCTTCAAATTATCATTTAAACAAATTTTATTCATTAATTCTAAATTTTCCTTAAAAGAATATTGCACTAAATTAACTTTTCAATCTCGACGATTGCTTATCTTTATAGGCTATTATGAGTTGAAGACAAGCCGCTATGGTGAAATTGTAGACACGCTAGTTTTAGGAAGCAGTGCTAGAGCATCTGTTCGAGTCCGAGTAGCGCACGCCTTCTTCTAAAAAAAAAGATAAATAGATTATATAATGAATCTACCCTGATTTACATTTTGTAATTCAAATTAAGGTACTTTCCTTTTAAAATTTTTATGATATTTTCTCAACCTTAGAGCATATATTAACTCATATTTTTTCGATAATTGTAATTGTAATTACAATTAAGTTTATAAACTATTTAATTAATGAAATAGTAAACCATATGATTCGTCAGAAAAGGGCATAGTTGTTTCTTTTTTCTGTATAACGGGATTATTAATTACTCGTTGGATTTATTCGGGTCATTTTCCACTAAGTGATTTATATGAATCATTAATTTTCCTTTCGTGGAGTTTCTCCCTTATTCATATTGCTCCGTATTTCAAAAAAAATAAAAATTTGTTAAGTACAATAACAGGCCCAAGTGCTACTTTTACCCAAGGTTTTGCTACTTCAGGTCTTTTTAACTGAAATAATCTAATCTGAAATATTAGTACCTGCTCTTTCAATCTGAATGGTTAATACGAATGCAAGTATGATGATGGTTGGGCTACTCAGCCCTTTTATGTGGATCACTATTATCAGTAGCACTTTTAGTTATTACATTTCAAAAAAGAAGAAAGATTTTTTTTAAGAGTAATCATTTTTCAAGTGCCTCGTTTTTCTTCAGCGAGATCCAATACATGAATGAAGGAATTAATGTTTTAAAAAACACTTCTTTTATTTCTGCTAAGAATTATTACAAGTCCCGATTAATTCAACAATTGGATTATTGGAGTTATCGGGTTATTAGTCTCGGATTTATCTTTTTAACTGTGGGGATTCTTTCGGGAGCAGTATGGGCTAACGAAGCATGGGGATCATATTGGAATTGGGATCCGAAGGAAACTTGGGCATTTATTACTTGGATCATATTCGCGATTTATTTGCATACTCGGACAAATATAAAATTGCAGGGGGCAAATTCCGCAATTGTGGCGTCAATAGGCTTTCTTCTAATTTGGATATGCTATTTTGGGGTCAATCTGTTAGGAATAGGACTGCACAGTTACGGTTTATTTACATTACCATCTAATTGAATTCAAGAAGGGTTCTTACGAATTACAGACAAAAAAACTTTGTATAAATCGATCGCAAACCGTGTGAATCAATACACTATTTGATTTGGCTACTCTGTTCTCAACCATATGGTATTCCAATTCTTTTGACTTAATTTAATAAACTCCTTTCTTTTCATTGTACAATTTGTACAATGAAAAATAAAAAAATACTTTTGTTTTATTCACCAAAATAAAACTATCTATAAAAGGAATTAGATAGGATAACTTCAACCTTATCAACCGATAATGAAAGAACAAAATCGGGGTACATACCAATACCTATTACGGGTAAAAAGATACAGATCGAAAGGAATACCCTTGCGGTCCAGAATCAAAATAAGAGTTTGGGGGCATTAAATAGCTTATATCCATAGAAGATCTGGCGTGACATAGATAATAAATAAATAGGAGTTAATATTCCAATTGCTATTGCTAAAGCAATTAGTATTTTAAATTAAAAAGATATTTTGGCTGGTAATTATTCCAAAAAAGTTATCAACTCGGCAACAAAACCACTCATACCTGGTAATGCAAGGGAAGCCATCGAAAAGCTTACTGAACATTGTGAATATGCTTTTGGCAGCAGGATAGCTATTTCCCATTTCGTCAAGATAAACAAGACGAATTCTATCATAGGTTGTTCCTGCCAAGAAAAAAAGCGCAGCACCAATAAATCCATGAGAGATTATTTGTAAAAGGGCTCCATTCAGTCCTGTATCTGTTATAGAACCAATTCCTATAATTATGAAACCCATATGGGATACAGAGGAATAGGCTATTCTTTTTTTTAAATTCCGTTGACCAAGAGATGTTAAAGCTGCATAGATGATTTGCAAGGTACCTACTATTACCAACCAAGGGGCAAATATAGAATGGGCGTGAGGTAGTAGTTCCATATTGATACGAACCAACCCATATGCTCCCATTTTTAATAAGATTCCAGCTAGAAGCATACAAGTACTGTACTGCGCTTCTCCGTGGGTATCTGGTAACCATGTATGTAGGGGTATAATCGGCAATTTGACAGCAAAAGCAATAAAAAATCCAATATATAATATTATTTCTAAGACCACAGGATACGACTGGTTAGCTGATGTTTCAAAATTTAATATTGGCCCGTTAGATCCATATAAGCCGATACCTAGAACCCCTATTAATAGAAAAACGGAACCTCCTGCAGTGTACAAAATAAATTTTGTAGCTGAGTACAGACGTTTCTTTCCTCCCCACATAGATAGAAGTAAATAAACAGGAATTAGTTCTAACTCCCACATGATGAAAAAAAGTAAAAGGTCCTGAGAAGAAAATAATCCTATTTGACCGCTGTACATTGCTAACATCAGGAAATGGAATAATCGAGAATCTCGAGTAATTGGCCGAGCCGCTAAAGTAGCTAAAGTAGTGATAAATCCAGTCAGTAAAATGGGCCCTATAGAAAGTCCATCTATTCCCAATCTCCAATGGAAATCAAAAAAATTAATCCATTTAGAATCCTCAACTAATTGGATTAATGGATCGTCCGATTGAAAATGATAACAGAATGTATACGTTGTTAGAAGGAGTTCTAAAATACATATACTTATAGTATACCAACGGATTAGCCTATTCCCTCTATGGGGAAGAAAGAAAATAAGGGAGCCAGTTAATATTGGGAAAACTACAATTATTGTTAACCAAGGAAAATAATTCGTGGTAAAGACAAGATACTTGATTGATGAATTAGGTGCTCGAAAATCAAATGATTTTCGAGCACGGGTTTAGTCGGTAAAAAAAAAATCAAATGGATTCAAGTAAAGTTTTCTGGAACAGATCAATAAGCTAGACCCATACTGCGAGTTGTTTCAGATCCTAAATAAACTCGAACACTCAAGAAATCTGTTGGACAGGCAGATTCACATCTCTTACAACCAACACAGTCCGTTTTGAGCGGAAGCTAATTTGTTTCTGCTTTACATCCGTCCCAAGGTATCATTTAATACATCAGTAGGACAAGCCCGGACATTGAGTACATCCTATACATGTATCATAAATCTTTTACTGAATGCGACATTGGATCTATACATTTTGAACGTTATAGATTTCGATCTAGTAAGTTTAGAAACGAACTTATATTGAGATACTAGATGAACTCAATAAATTATCAGAATTTTTATGACAAATCTACACTTCTGGGTTGTTAGAGAGAGAACCAAAATACTTTTATTTTTTTTATATTTTGTACCCAATAACTATACCTTACATAGTAAACACGCCTTCATTTATTAAGATATTCGAATTTATATGATTAATACTATACTATTTATTCAACAAATTATCATTTGATACAGGCGATTTTCGATTACGATAAATTACGAAACAATAGCCGGTCCAATAGCTGCTTCAGTGCCGTAATAGCTATCACAAAAATAGAGAAAATGTCTCCCTTTAATTGACGATTATCAAAAAATAGGAAAACGTTACAAAATTAATATTAACCGCATTTGTATTATAAAGTTCACATACATAAGGTCAACCAGATTGACTTGTGATCAATCCATAGATACTGATAGAAAATAAATAGGCACTAAAACAAGTACATGTTCTAGTATCATTAACCAACTCCTTATCAATCTTGATTCATTTCAAACAATTCAACGCATTCTATTTACTTTCATATAGAAAGGCTGGAATAAAGTAAAGTAATCCGTTGGTAATAGACTGTCCTAAAGTCTTTCTCTTTTATCAACCCCTTTCTTTTATCAAAGAATTTATGAAGGAAAATAAATGTATAACCAAGAACAAAGGCTTACTGAATTCTAGTTTTAAAGTTTTTGAATTTTATTGACGAGCTACAAGTAATTGCACCTATTAAAGCAACTAAAAGAATTATTGAAATGAATTCGAATGAAGAAAAAAATCTGTTGATAAATGAATTAAATTTATTGACTATTATTTCATCAAATCTTGTTCTACAATCTGATTTGATTTTGTAGTCCAAATAACCCCGTACCATGACGTGTCTAGAATAGCTCGTAATTAGAAATAAAAAGACTTGTACAAACTATCGAAGTAACTCCATCTCCCCACGGTCCAAAGATGAAAATCTTTGTAATATTCTGAACTAATTCATGAACATAAATGAAAAAATGATTAAAACATTTATAGCTCCTACGTAAATAAGGAGTTGCGCGGCAGCTACAAATAGAGCCTGATAGAATATAGAATAGATATATAGACAAGAACCAACCCCAATCTGAAAAGGCAGAATAGATTGATTGGGAAGTACTACTACTCCTAGACCTCCTAATATAAGACCTGATCCCAGAAAGACTAAAGAAAATCATGTATTGGCCCAGGTAAATCCATTTTTATAGAAAAATATAAAAATCTAAATCTTTCATGATTTTATTGACCTGACCAGGTTAGTTACTCTGATACTTTTTAAATTGTAAAACAAATAAGTGTAGATTGATGTAGATGTGCTATTGGATCACCTCAAGTACCTCGTATTCGAATTTGAAACTATATATTTGAAATAAAATAGAGTAATTTTTCAATTCAAATTAAGCTAAGATTCTCACTAATCAATTAATAGCTTGTATTGAACAAGCAAAACTGCATTCTTTTGGGGTTCAAAATGAACTCAGTAATTGAAATTGAAAAATTAGATTCAAAAAAGGATCTATTTTTTGCTTGAGGGAATTCCAAATTGCTCGAATTGTATAATCATCACTCACGCTCGCAACTGACCCAACGCAATTTGATTTATAATTCAATTCATGACGATCATAAGTAGAAAGTTCATATTCTTCAGTCATTGATAAACAATTAGTTGGGATAATACCAACACAATTACCACAAAATATACAGACTCCAAAATCAATACTGTAATTAAGCAAGCGTTTCTTTCGAATATCTGTTTCCAATTTCCAATCTACAACAGGTAGATCTATAGGACATACACGAACACATACTTCGCAAGCAATACATTTATCAAATTCAAAGTGGATTCGGCCTCGGAAACGTTCCGAGGTGATCAATTTTTCATAGGGATATTGAATAGTTACTGGTAAACGATTCGCGGGACAAGGTAATCATGAAACCTTGACCGATGTACCGGGCTGCTCGTATTGTTTGTTGGCCATAATTTATGAACTCAGTTATCATAGGGAACATATAATGAATATTTAGAAAAAGGTTTTTTTGTTTCTTTCTCTTGTTTGAGAGAAGTTGTGAATATTATTGTAGTTCTTTAGAGTGAAAGAAGTTGGGACGAAGTTGCACAATGTGATTACCTAGAGAAATAGGTAAAAAGAATGCATCCAAGATTCAAAAGTTGGTCCATTCTAAGTCTCGGTAAAGTCCATATCTTGTTGCAATAGGAATGAACAAGAAATAAGTTTTAGCTAATAAATAAAATACCAATTATTGTTCCAAAAACCTTACCGGCTTCTTATTTATATCAAAAAATCCAGAACAGATATATATACGGAATAGAAAAATTCCAACCCCCAAGTAGCTAGAACTGTTAAGCAAATAACGAAGAAACTAATAAATTTAGATACGAAGCAACATAAAATAAACCAAATTTTATACCGGAATATTCGCTGGTTTGATAGCCTGCTACTAACTCTTCTTCGGCTTCTGGTAAATCAAAGGGCAATCTTTCACACTCGGCTAGAGAAGAAATTAGAAAATAAAAACCCTATAGGTTGACGCCAAATTCCACCCCCAAAACCATACTTTGATTGCGCTTCAATTATATCAACTGTACTTGAACTGTTAGATAATTCATAGTCGATGATAACATCACTGCCCATCGCTATTTCAGAACCGTACATGAGACTTTCACCTCATACGCCCTCGGAGGTCACAAAGAAATCTAAAGAACCTTCGCTATTTTGGAATCTTGATATTTGATAGGATAGATAGACACCCTATCTAAGGTTCCGAATTATATCATGGAATTCTTGTCTGCTAGATTTAATAAATAAAAAGTGCTTCTGAATTTATCTTATCCTTTAAATAATTTTTATTTTCTTTGTTGATTAATAACTAAATCCTTGAATAAAACTTTTTGTAAAAATATCACATAGATATTTCAACCTATTATTTGAATTACGAAAAAAAAAAATGAATTAGACACGCGATTGGGGTGTTCATAAATCATGACACACTCCATCTCTTTAAATACAAATATGTATCCAGTAAAAAAATAAAAAAGAAATCTTTTTTTTCAATTCTATTCTTTCTATTTTATTTGTTCCTATTCTTCTTCTTCATATAAAAGGGACTTTAACCAAAGTAAAAGATTATTGTTCTAGATAGTTATTTATTTAATCAGTGGATAGAACATACTCTGATCGGAATCGGGGAGTACTTCTTTATCATTTCTACTAACTTAAAGTCCCAATTCAAATTCCTTTTGTACAGAACATCCTCTGTATAATTCCTATAAACTCCATTACGAATCCTTTGTGTATCTTGGTCTTCCTAACCATCCACCTATTTTTGCTCAACCTTGCATTATGGTAATAACATCTATAGTAATAGATATTAAAAATTCCATATGGTTGATCTTTTGAACCCGCTTCAAGTCATGATGACTAATCAACCATTCTTGGGGTAAACCGTCTCTACTACTTTTACCTAATTCTTGTACATTAGGAAATGAGATTCAAACCCTTATTACTTTACTGCAAATTTACAAGCCGTTTTTTCTCACTCATATAACTATCTGGTTTAATTTATCAATTCAAATTATTTCACTTTCTTCCGATAAAGATAAAGAATAGGGGGTTTTTGACGTCTCACCGAATCACACGTAGAGATATTGATAATACACATAGAGTTAATGGTATTTCATAACTAATTGATTGGGCAGCAGCCCGTAAACCACCTAAAAAGGAATATTTATTGTTTGATCCATATCCTGACATAAGAAGTCCAAGGGGAGCAATACTTGAAATGGCGATCCATAAAAAAACACCAATACTAAGATCGGCTAGAATAAGGTTAGAGCTAAAAGGAATTACTGAAAAACTGAGTAAAATTGATATGACTGCTATAGATGGTCCAATACTGAACAAACGAGCATCTCCTCTAGATGGAAGAAGATTCTCTTTGAAAAGTAGTTTTGTACCATCTGCTAGGGCTTGAAGGATTCCCAAGGGGCCGGCATACTCAGGACCAATACGTTGTTGTATCCCCGCAGAAATTTCTCTTTCTAACCAAACAATTACTAATACGCCGATTAGAATTCCTAATACAAGAGCTAAAATAGGGACAAGGATCCATATGATTCCGTAGAGTTCTTTTAAGGATTCCAATCTGGAAAACAAATTGATAACCTTTATTTCTGTTGTATCAATTATCATTTCAACGATCAACTTCTCCCATAATAATATCTATGCTACCTAGTATTGTCATAATATCAGCCAATTTCTTTTTAACTAATGAGGAAGAATTTGCAAATTAATAAAAACCCGGTGGACGGATTTTCCACTTCCAAGGAAAAACAGTCTGATCTCCTATCAAAATTCCCAATTCTCCTTTGGGGCTTCGACTCTCACATAAAAGTTCTTTTGTTTCGACAATTCAAAAAGTCGGAGAAGGCTTTTACCAATGAATCGATATTCAAAATCTCATCCCATTCCTGGGATCTTTTTACTCTAGCAAAGCGTCGGGTTTCTAAATTTTCATAGGGACTCTGGGATTCCTTCCTTCCAGAGCCTGTTGAATAATTTTACTGATTCTGGCCAGTTTCACCGATTCGTACTAAATAACGAGCTAAAGAATCCCCCTTTGCCATTGAACTCCAAGCAATCTAATTCGTCGTGTCACCTATAACGATCAATTTTACGAAGATCCCATTGTATTCCGGAAGCTTCAGCATTGGTCCTCGATAAAACCCCAATTTATCGCTTTTTCTCCACCAATAATGCCTACACCTTCAACACGTTCTAAAAATATAGGATTCCGTGTAATAAGTTTTTGATATTCAGTAACCCTTGTTAAAAAGTAATCGCAAAAATCCAAACATTTATCTATCCAGCCATAAGGTAGATCAGCGGCTACTCCTCCAATACGAAAATAATTATGCATCATTCGCATACCAGTAGCAGCTCTTCTGAATAGGTCATATATTAATTCTCTTCTCGAAAATATAGAAGAAGGGGGTCTGTGCCCTAATATCTGCCATAAAAGGGCCTAGCCATAATAAAATGAGAAGCTATAATGACTCAACTCCAACATAATTTCATTTTATAGCTAGCCCTTTAGGTACTTGCAGAATATTTCCTAACTGTTCGGTCCATTTACAGCGCTGTTTTTCCGTGAACATAGAAGCAACAATCCCAACGTGTTACATAAGGCAAATATTGTGGTTAAGTAATTCGGTTCGGTTTTCCGGCAATTTTCCATTCCTCTGTGTAACCCAATATTGGTTCACAGTCGTAATAACATCTTCATATCTAGAGTAACAATGAGTCAGAAGAACACTATGCATTGATGGGTGCTGAGACCCATATTTACTATCATGAGGTCTTTCTGTAACTGGCGCAGTCATAAGTTTTTATCGATTCTATTCTTCCATGAATTGCTGAAAGTGAAAAGAAGCTATCAAAATTGAAATGAAAAATAAATATGATTCCGCAAATTAACGAGTTTTTCTTTCTTGAATATCTAACTGATCAATTAATTCTTTGAGTACCACTTATTTTTTTTTTACAAATAAGCCAGTAGTCGTTGACGTTTTCCCAAAATTTTCCGTAAACCCCTCTGAGATGAAATAGTCCTTTTTGTGTAATTGTAAATGAGAAGTAAAGCTTTCGTATCTTATTGGTAAAACCGTAAATACTTGAAATTCAAATAGACCTTTGTTTTCTTCTCCTTGAGAAATAACTGAAATGAATGGATTTTTTAGCCATAAATTTATCCGCCCTTTTAGAGATATGGATTTTCAATGATCAGTAAATAATAAAAGTAGTCATTTTAATGCGATATATACAAAAAATATGTATTTATTTATGGATTTTAATACGTATATATATAAGTGAATCTTTTATTTATTTATGGATTCAAAAATTTTATTTATTTTTATTTATTTTAAAGTTTAAAGTACGACGTATATATTTTTGAATCTATAAAAGTGAATAATTTTAACCCTACCTCAAATTGACTAGATTAAAATTTTGTTGAATATAACACAGGGGTAGATGTATATCTGTTTACTTTGGATATATCTTCTATGGAAATAAAATCTAAGTTTTCAAACTGCGGATACATATGTATCCTTAATATACTAAAACGATCTACTGCTATCTATTAAGCAACACGTAACTGAACGAAGTACAACAG
>JADFUC010000404.1:0-57325 GCA_019722365.1 Lithospermum erythrorhizon | reverse complement strand
CTAGTTACGTATTGCTAACAATATCATTTCCACTGACATAACTCTTTAAATTCCAAACACCGAAATGTACTACCAACCTGATCGACTATTAGATTTTCACTATTCAACTTCGAATTTTGATTTCTCCTAAATAATCTACCGGAAGAACTAAGATATACTATTACGTGAATATTAGTACTGAATCCAAGTTATTAATTCATAAGAAATTATTACACTATATAAGAAATAAAGTACTATAAAATTAAAAGACGATAATATTATTAGACATGTATATCAAAATATTTGAAACTAAATTACGTAGTTAGAAGTAATTTCGTTATTTTTATGATAATATCTATGGCTTACTATGTCTTAGCAAAAGAAAAAATTATAAATCCATATAAGTATAATATAATAATATTCAAAAATAAATATAAAACTTGTTCAATTAATAATTTTAAAAACTAATATATTTTCAATAAGTATTAAAATAAGCTAATTTATTTTGAAGTAAGTAATTATATAAATCATAAGTAAAGAAAAAATATAAATTAAATTCTACTAAATATGAAAGTATAATTGAAAGGTTAGGTTACATTAGTATTTAAGATAAATTAGATGACATTACTCATGACTTTAATCAGGTCTCTTTACAATTTTTGGCACAAACAAATTATAATTATTTTTCTCATTTTGGAGCTATATTGAACTACAGTTTCTTTAGAAGTATTATCCTATATTTTTTGTATTATAAAAAAGTGATATGAGTTTGTGTATTCTAACATATTTAATCTATTATTATAAAAAGTATAAAATTGATAGTTATTCATAAATACTAACTCCCTCCATCCATAAAAGATTTACGAGTTTATCTTTTCATGGTAAAAATTACTGAAATTTTACAATCTTTTGATTGACATCCAAAACGCTTGTTTTGAATCAAAATTATCAATTTAATAAGAAGATGCCAGTTATTCACGTATCGATATATTTTTCCTAACAAATAAAATACATTAAAAGTTAGTTGAGTTCAAAATTAAAAAAATATTATTTGTTGAATGGATATACTTCAAATGAAGTTAATTATATAAAAATACAATAATGAAAAATTGAATAATTAAAATAGATAAGGAAATTTATTTATTTTACTTTAGTGTACAAATAATAACGACTAATAATAACTCACAAATTTTTCTTAAATTGTAAGTTAAAAAGGTCTCTGAAAGCATTTTTCATGACTCATTATGTCAAATATTAGAAGTTATAAATGACTCTTATCCTTTCATTAATTCTTAATAATATAATATAATATTACTTCTTACTTGTATTATGAATATTCAAATAAGTATTACTTTTATATTTCCGAAGTTAGAGGCATTTATGTATGTTAACAATCAATTAAATTTTTTCCTTTTATGATTTATAATTTATTTTTATACTTTAATATGCTTGTCATAGATGTTAAACTCACCAAAAAAACTTCAATTTTGTTTCCAATCAAAGCGTGAAATGTAAGCTAGCGTTTTCTTTTTATTTTTATTAATACCATATTATCCTCCCCTAAACTTAATTATTTTTATCTTATTATTAATTAGTTATTGTACTATTACACTCTATATCGTATTGCTTCCTTATTCATTGCATAATTTACATAATTATGATAAATTAAATATAATTAATAAGATATTATGGGAGTTACATGCATTTTATCATTTATTCAATTTTTATGTAAAGAATGAAATAGAATTAAAAAGGTATCATGGGAGTTACATGAATTTTTATGTAAATGATAAATAGAATTAAGAAATTATCACGAGAGTTACATAAATTTTATCATTGAAGCACATATGAATATATGTGGCTCTACTTTAGAACAAAAAGAGGCTTAATATTTTAATATAAAATAATTAAAAAAAATATTACATTTTATCATTTGTTTAATTTTAATGTAAGAAATTAAATAGGAATTAATAATGCATCATGGGAATTACACGAATTTTTATGTAAATGATTAAATAGAATTAGCAAATTAACACTCCTGAGTTACATGAATTTTTCATCAAGCATATATATGAATATATGCAAATATTTTACTTTAGAAAAAAAGATAGCTAATATTTTAATATAAAATAATTAGAAGAATAATAAACATATTATATTTTACTACCAATAAAAATTTCAATTAAGTATATACTTAAAAGGTATCATCGAAGCTCACATGACTTTTATAGCTCTCTGTTTTTATCTAAAACTAATATAGCGCATATGAATATAAACCATTCGTGATATGCACACAAAAAACAAGCTATTAGAATTTTAAGCCGAACAATACATGTTTCGATTATATATACATTAAAAAAAATACGAATTAAATACATTTTTATAATATAATACATCCATACAATTTCTACTCTAATCAATGTAAATAAACAAATAATGTATTTATGTATTATTGTATTTATTTCATTGTAATTACAACTCATTAAACCGGCTTGAAAGTTATGGCTAAAAAAACTAACATAATTAAATAATTAATTCAAAGTATTTATAATTACATCATTATAATTATAACTCATTAAAATTTTGAAAGTATTGGGGTCTCATTATTATACCATTTGAGAGTTGGGACATCATTTCGGCTTCCTATAAATACAATTATTTTATAGTTGGTATTACATAATTTCAATACCACACCCCCAATACCATATACCAACTTTTATTCATTTTGGAGTCACATATTTGATATTTAAGTGAAATTTATATAAATTCTATTCTTATGGACAACCCGTTGATAAAAAAAAA
This sequence comes from Lithospermum erythrorhizon, assembly GCA_019722365.1. Taxonomy (NCBI): domain Eukaryota; kingdom Viridiplantae; phylum Streptophyta; class Magnoliopsida; order Boraginales; family Boraginaceae; genus Lithospermum; species Lithospermum erythrorhizon. Next base: position 54,544 of record JADFUC010000404.1, on the reverse strand, counting down.
AAAAATTAAATTTTTTCTACCGGGCGCGACCCGGAATAGTATATTTTTCTCGATTTACGATATTATTTCTCGTAAGAAAACTTTCGAAATGAATTTCATTTATAATTTAGTAGTGTCGGCCAATGGAAGAATTTTTTATCTTTGAAATCTGGTCAAGTGAGATTAAAGATTTATGTTTTATAATTCAACCGAAACCTAACGACTGAGACATTTTTTTTTTTTAAAAATATCCTTGTAAGCTTATCCTCCACATCATCAAACACTTCACCATCTTCATCTTGTTCCATCTAATGTAAATACCCCTCATTTTTCCCCTTGAACATTTTTTCCATTTCTCTTCTTTCACCTGCCGCCAAACTCAAAACCGCTTTTGTAGAATATCGTTTCCTTTCATCATTCTCTTCGAAAGTTAAGGTAAGAAATTTCAAGTCTTTCAGATATTGGCTTTGTGATAGTTGACTTTAGTTGACTTTTTGCTATAATTGAATTTTACGATAAATCTTAGCTTGGTTATGGGTCTCCTGACGTGAGTATATATGCGATGAATTGCGATTTAGAGATCGCTTATGACGCTATGGTCGAGTTGACTTTAGCTTTGCTGACTTTTTATGTGGATATTTTTATAAGACTTTAAAGGTGTGTGAGGTTATATTGGGACCTTATTATAGTTGTTATGATGTTAAATTGGTGATTTAAAATTGATTAAAGCTGACGCATACAAAAAGTGTAAATCTGTGTCGAAGCTTATAATTGATATTGAGTAAGGATTGTTAATTATGGACTAATGACAGCTAGAATAACTTATAAGTCACGATTTGTAACAGAAAGTGATAAGATGGAAATTAGCGGGAATCTGATTCGGTTGCGGTCCGATGGGATTGTACCGATAGTTTATCCGCTTCGTTGAATTGCCAGATGGGGCCCCCCAAGAAGCTTGCTGCGTATCTTCTGTAACGCCGGTGATATGTATAGTAGGCCTCGATTATACTTCGCGCCGTTTTAGGCGCTGACGCGAAAGGGCAAGTACTGATTGTCTTCGCGTAAGGCTTTCATGGGTAGCTACAGAAAGTGAGTACTTATCTCAATGCAAGTTACTTTTAATGCATTTTACCTTGATTTGTGATGTTGCATGTTATCAGGTTAGTGATTAAGCGAATGATATACAATGTAATTGTCGCTTACGTGATTGTGGTGCTCTCGTGGCCCCGTCGGGCACTTATGATTTCGCCCTCGCCTACATCTCTTACGATTCGTATGTGGGCCTTGTCAAGTATCGTTTGACTTGCATTACTCATGGACGCTTTTGGTCATACGACATCGTTTGGGGAGCAGTAGTTGTCGGGTTATGTACGAAGCTCGAGGCCTCGAGTAATGTGGGGAAGCACCCTATAGTCGGGATTATTAGGGATTAGCGACTCTCCTTCCTTGCGGTGATACGTGACACTATTGGCCCTATATACTACTCAGAGCACATGTTTCAGCCCTATACTACGGTATAGCCAAGCGGTATGATTCCTCGTTGATCGCTTTGTCGTTGGCATTGTCGGGCGTGGCCCTAAAGGCGGTATGACTGCTTGGACGCTTTGTCGCACAAGTATTGTCGGTGTGGCCCCTATACTACCTATAGCGCCATGGGTTCGCCCCATACTACCGTATATGTATGATTCAGATCACTTTGTCACAAGTATTGTCAGACAGTGGGCCCTATACTACTTTAGAGATAGCTACAAGTATTTTATACTTGTGTATAAGCGTTTTATACTCTTTGTGTATAAGTTGCTGGGTTTTACCTTTATAATCATGTATAAGGGTGATTATCGATTAGTCCATTCCTCGCAGTGTAATTTATTCGAGTATACGCTGCATTAGATGTATACCAAAGGGACATGGTAGATAGAGGTCTACTTGACTGTAGTTTTAGTCGTTGTTGAAGTCTATTGTTTTCTTCAAATTGTGTGTCATTTAACCTTCTATTATATCCTCAAGGCTATGTTTGAGATTTCCCGCTGAATTATGTTGTATGACCCGATTGGGAGAAGTCTTGGATATATTTATATTATTCTATATTTGATTATTAAATTGTACCCATTCTGCCTGTGATGGCAAGTTCACCCCCTGTTAAAGTTTCACTAAGCCTCAAGCACTCCTTTCGCCATGGGCGGCATTTTCATTTGTGCCAGTCACAGTGGCTGGGGCCAAGCAGGTCGGCTGGAGAGTGTGTTCCGAGTGGCTAGTGAGCACGGGTGGCCGAGGATCCTCACAGCCTCATTTTTGTTAAGTGTTGCCAACCGCTTTCATTGTTTGCTTCTTTGAAATCTTAACTTGCTCTAGTCATTTTGTATTTAGGTTACGCACGTATCATCTCGTCAGGAAGCCTTGCCGCATTACTTCCTTTGGGATATGTCGCGGTATATATTTATGGGTCAAGTCGCTTCATATCACCGACGGATTATGTACCCTTAAACCGCTCTTAATTGGGAAACGAAAGGCCATTTTTTGGATGAAACGAATTGTATTTTAAACGGAGTCGCCCATCGGTTCGTGACTGGAAATCTGATTTTAATGACTCTCACTCGTGGCGGCCGACCCTCGGGGCGGTCGCTACAATTTTGGTAATGAGCTTAGGGTTTCGATTTCTTTGGGTTATCTGCAGGGTTCTCGAGTCGAATTTGTTTTCCACAATAGTCGTTAGAGCTGTGTCTTTTGTTAAATCAGTCTTTTTCTTTTGTTGCGTGATCGGCCGGTGATGCCACCCAGTACGCGGGCGTAGGAAGCGAGAGGTGCCCGGGTAGGCTGCAGAGGCCGAGCCGGTGGTGTGGTATAGCCTGCTTGGCGAAAGGCTGGGACTTCTGCTAGGTCCGAGGCGGAGTCTTCCGGAAGATGTCGGTGGACGCTGGCGAACCTCGCAGAGCGTGAATGCTCGTGGCCGGTGAGTCGAATTCCCCGTAGCAAGTTGTTTGACCGATTATGGTGGATCTCAAGTTTTCGGGGTTCGCTGAGTGTGCTATTGAAGTTCATCCGGGGATATTAAGACTATTTTGAGCCGACGTGGGGATTGCCAAGCAGATGGTAGTGAAAGCCATACTTCTATAGACTTCACGAGGGTGCCCGTGGATCGCGGGAGAACTCCTGAGTGCATCTCCTCGATCGCGGTGGGAGGTTCATGTTTCCCTCGGTTTACTTGTTGAGCTCTTCCCGAGAATTATTGTTTGGAGACCCACATGGCGGCCTTGGGAGCAGAGTTTCGATTTCAAGTGGACCTGTGGTTCGAGGTCAGCTGGAGAGTGGTAATAGCCTGGATTTCAGGCCGACTACTCGATGTTTATCCAAAGGGAGGCTGGTGAGATCACTAGGTTCGTGGATTATTTGACGCTGAGACACGTCACCAGATCTCACCTATTTTGTTTTTTACTAGTTTCCCATGTCATGGTGAAATGCAGCCTCAAGATGGAAATGGAGTCTAGGAAATGTAGGCGAGCGGATCGGCGAGAGTCGACTGAGACTTTCTTCCGGTAGGCCTTCTAGCTCTAGAGTTCGAGGAGGACGATCTCAGCCAGCCGCCTCCGGGGCAGAGTCACTTCAAGTTCGGCTGCCCGCCCGGTGCTATTCCACCGGCTTCCTTTTACACGCGGGGCGCCACGGTGATCCGGGCGGGGTTCGGGAGGGCCTTCCGGGGTTCAGAAAGTGGCCCGGGCTGCTACCGGGCCATGTCGATTGGGGTACGTGCCAGGATTGCCGGGCAGTGGTGGTCATATGTTATCGATGCCAGCTCTCGTGACATTTGGCAAGGATCAGTTCCTCAGGCTGGTTAGGAGTAGAGGCGCTTAGTACCCAGCACCTCGTCAGCCTCAAGGGGCGGCATCGGGAGTCGTGGTGAAACAAGCCGTCGGGGGCTGGATATGAGCCGTGGACTGCAGGAAATGCTGTGGGTGGGGGCAACAGCGGAGTTGGTCGAGGCCACCATGCCGCTACTCAATGTGAGGCTCGATACCCTGCAGCGCATGTACATTATTCCTTTGTGATATTGGTGTCAGGTGTTTGCTTTTGATTCCCTGGGCTACGCATTTTGTGTCTCGTAGTTTTATTCTTTATCTGCATGTTATGCAAGCCTTTGCCCCTCGTCCTAATTTTGAGATTATGACGCAGGGAGGCTGTCAGCCAGGTTAGATTTCATGTAGATCGCCCTTTGATCAGCATGCGGGTCAGTCATTGTCCGCTGATTTACTTCCATTCTGAGTTTCCCATTTCTTTTGATCTTGTCTCGCGCCGGATCGGGGAAAACATCGCTATTGATTGCCATCGGAAGGAGATTACTGGTGGGTTCAGAAATATCTGTATATCCGACGTGAAGGAGACGTAAAGAGTTTTGCCTTCGAGTTTCAGGTCAAGACTGAGGCTGTGAGGTCGATTCGTATGGGTGCTGATTCTCGGGATACGTGGTTGATTTGAGTAGGGAAGAGAGCGACCGGAAGATGCGCGGTTGTTAGAGAGTTCAAGGATGCCCCGAGGACTTACTGATCACGCCGAACGTGTAAGATCGACTCATGGCTCAGGTTATTCCGGTACGGCACCAATTCTCTTCCAATCGCATGTGATGGCTCCAAATGACTCTCAGAATCATGGACCCGGGCCGCGTGGAATTGTTGAATGCGGATTCATCGACCGAGTGTAATTCCCAGCTGGGCGCACTAAAATATATTTGTGAAAAGCAAGGACGGGTTCTATGAAATGCTGTGACGATTCTCATGCATACTGAATAAAGCCACCACAAGAACCGGAGCACCATTGCCCGTAATCGACGATTTGTTTGATCAACAAGGATGCCAAGGTGTTCTCGAAGATTGATTTGGCGATCCAAGCTATCACTGGAGGATCAGTAGAGTGATATTAAATCGCTTCCCGATCTCAAGCATGGATATTACGAAGTTTATAGCGATGCCATTTGATCGACAAATGCACCGCGGCCTTTATGGATTTGATGAATGGTATTTCGAGAGTATTTGGATGAGTTTTGTGGTGGTCTTTCATTGATGATATTTTGATATTCCGTAGGGGAGGGAGGAACAATGGTAGAGGCATTTCATGATTGCTTGGGGGACCTCGGTATTGCTGACTCGCCAGATGCCAAGTTTTCCAAACGGAGTTTTGGTTGGCGTATGCAATTCCTCGGGCATGTTATTCCGCGAGGGTATTTGTGTGATCCACGTAAGGTGGAGTCGCTAACACTGGGAGCCCCACCAGCGATCGGAAAGTAGAGCTGTTACCGTTATTGCTGTGAGATTCATCAAGTGACTTCACTTTGATCGCGACGCCATTGACCAAAGTGTTGACCAGTGGGTTCCGCTTTATAAGTGGGATGTGATGATTGTGAGGACTGCCTGTGTGGTATTAAAGGGGGAAGCTGACCTCACGGCGCCAAGTGTTGGCGATACCGTCCGGTTCCGGTGGCTACGTGATTTATAAATACGCCGCGACGTGGATCAGCGCCGTTTCGATGCACGGGAAGCGTGATTGCCTCCTCCTTACGCTTCGACACGCTGAGAAATTGGGAGAAGAATTATCCTAATACATGATCTTGAGTTGTGGGTCAAGTATAGTTCTTTGTATGCTAAAATTGTGGAGACATTATCTTTATGTTAGTTTATTTTTAATACCATAGTAGTTTGAAATATCTTCCCACGCGTAGAGATTTGAATTTCTGAGGCAGGAGGCGTAATTTTTCGAAAGCTCATTAGTGATTATGACTTTGACTATTGAGTACCACCTGAAAGCGTAAATGTAGTAGCCGACGCTGAGTAGGCAGAAGTAAAATCAAAGGACTCGTATATATTTAAAACAAAATTGAGTTGATTTGGATGCCGGGTAACGACGGGGAGATTTTCTATATGAAAGTTCAATTTCAAAGGTTTGTGGATCGAATTACATACTGGCAGCCAGTTAGGACGAGACCGCAGTTGCCTAAGTAGGACGCGAGAAGCTGGCCGATCGTATTTCTCACTGGCCGATTTGTTTTAAAGGTATCGCTTTTTATTTTGCGTGATATTTGATTTTGTGTTATTATATTGTTCGCTTTGATTGTTTGAGGGTCAGTAAATTTCGAGGTCGAAATTTTATTAGGGGCGGGGATTGTATTAACCCGTTATTTAAAAAAAAAAAAATTAAATTTTTTCTACCGGCGCGGGACCCGGAATAGTATATTTTTTCTCGATGATGATATTATTTCAGAAGAAACTTTTGAGCCGAGACTCTTACTTATAATTTAGTAGTGTTGGCTATGGAAGAATTCATTTTGAAACGGGTTCGTGGATTTAGCACGAGCAGCTGAGTAATTAACCGAAACCCAATGGACTCGATTAAAATATCCTTGCAGCTTATCCTCCACACTGTCAACCACTTCACCATCTTCATCTTGTTCCATCTTGGCCGAAATACTCCCTCATTTTTTCCCCTTTGAACATTTTTTTCCATTTCTTCTTAATTGTCGTCAAACTCAAACCGCTTGGTGTAATATCGTTTTCATCATTCCTCGAAGTTGGGCGTAAGAAATTTCCGAGATATTTCTTGGGTTTTGAGATTGTTGACTTTTAGTTGACTTTTACATAATTGAGTTTTATGATAAATCATGGTTGGTTATGGGTCTCCGTGGACGTATATATGTGATGAATTGCGATTTTAGATCAAGCCAGGACGCATGGGTCGAGTTGACTTTTAAGTTTCGGTTGACTTTATGGGATATTTTTATAAGACTTTAAAGTGTAGGGAGGCTATATTGGGACCTTTATTATAGCGAGCCATGTGACGTTAAATCGCATGATTTAAAATCGACAAAATGATGTTATGTCAAAAGTGTAAATTCCAGTCGAAGAATTGATATTTCTGAAAGATGATCAAGCACTACGTGGATTTGATGATTAGTTATTAGAATAACTTATAAGTCGATTTTGTAATGAGAAAGTGATGTATGGAAATTAGCGGGGAATCGATCAAGCAGTCCGACGGGATTGTAATTCGATAGTTTATCCGTCAAGTTAGACTGCTTGTAGATACTCCCCAAGAGTTGGTTATGTGATTCTAGGAACGGTATGTAGTAGGTCTTGATTATACTTTCTCGGGTGTTGTTTAGGCGCCGATCGTGTAAAAGGGCGCTTACTCCTGATTGCCCGCGGTTGCTCATGGGTAGCTACAGGGGCTAGTACTTATCTCACCTGCGTTACTTTACGTACTTACCTTTGATTTGCGGATATTCATGTTATCAGGTTATGATTATTAGAACGACATACATGTAATTGTTGTGTTATGTGATTGTGTTTCCGTGGGCCTTGCCTGGCACTTATGATTTTCTCGTGGGCCTTGTCGGCACTTATGATTTGTGCCACTTTGGCTTGGCGATCAGGTTTGGACTTACGACAAGGATGTTTTCTGCATTAATGCTTTGGGGAGTGTAGTAGTTGTCGGGTTATGCAATGAAGCCTGAGGCCTCGAGTATCGTGGGGTGACCCTATAGTTGGGATTACTAGGGATTAGGTGGACTCTCCTTCCTCAGGATGCTATGTGACACTATTGGCCCTATACTACGGTATATAGCGCCAAGGGGTTTGGCCCCTATACTACGGTATAGCCAGCGGTATGATTCTCAAAGTGATCGCTTTGCTGCGTGCATTGTCGGCGGCCCTATACTACGGTATAAATAAGCAGGCGGTATGACTCTGCTTTTGACGCTTTGCCGCGGCATTGTCGGGCGTGGCCCTATACTACGGTATAGCGTGCGTTTGGCCCTATACTACGGTATAGCGCCATGTACGAGTCCAGGGATCACTTTGTCAGGCGCATTGTCGACGTGGGTCTCTATACTACGGTATAAGGCCATGTGTGCCTTATACTTGTGTATATAAGTGTGTTTTGGCCTTTATATCATGCGGTATGTTTGTGATTATTGATTAGTCCATTCCTCAGCAGTAGACTTGACTGAAAGTATACATTGAGACAGATACCCATGATACGGTAGATGTGAGGTTTCCATTTAATTGTAGTTTAGTCGTTGTCGAAGTCTATTGTTTTCTTTCTCTAAATTGCGTGTTTGCCGAACCTTCTATTATATCCTCATGTATTATGTTTGAGATTTCCTCAAGGAATTATGTTGTATGACCTCGATTAGATAGTCTTGATATATTTATATTATTCATATTTGATTATTAAATTATGACTATCTCGTCTGCATGGCAAGTTCACCCCCTCGTGTTGTTTCACTCAAGTTCTGCTACACCCTTTTCGGGCGCATGGGCTAGTATTTTCACTCAGGCTGTGTCGATTGTGTGGCTAGTTGGGCCAAGAGGCAGTCAGTTTGAGAGCGTGTTCCGAGCTGGCTTAAAAGTGAGCACGGGAAATGGCGATCCCTGCGCCTCATTTTTGTTGCGTTGTCAACCAGCTTTCATCGTTGTTTGCTTCTTTTGAAATCTTAACTTGTTTCTGTAGTCATTTTGTATTTAGGTTACATTTATCAGACTGGTTGTAGCCTTACGTATTACTCTTTCCTTTGATATGTTTGCGTATATATGGCGTGGTTGGTCGCTTTATCACCGAATGGACAGTAAAATTTTAAAACTCAGTTTTAATTGGAAACGCAGCACATTTTTTGGACGAACGAATCGTATTTTAAACGGAGTCAGTCTATCGGGTTTTAAGTGACTCGTGTTCGGATTTTAATGACTCTCACCTCGTATGTCGCACTGGGCGGTCGTTACACCTTAAAGGTCAAAATATTGTTCTGTTGAGTAAGAAGCACACAAAGAAAGGTTCAATGATATTTCTTCTAATCTAACTCTTCCTATATATTTTCAACCATTAATCATTTTTAGGTAATTTTTCAAATATCATTTTATTTTTTGATTTATTTATTTTATTAATTTTATCAAATTAATTTGTTATTGTTCTATTAGAAATTTAGAATCAAAATATTGATCATAATATGATGTATTTTCATTTGATTGATTTTGTTATAATAAGATTTAACATTGACGCTGCCAGATATGATCAATACCAACAAAGCTTGAATCAAATATAAATAATACATCTTTTCAAATCAATTAAAACAATATTATATATAACTTAACTATGTATAAGTGATCAAGTTAAACAATATTCTTTACCAAGCATAAATGGATGATAAATTTTTATGAGAAATTCTCTATTCATTTGTTAATATCTTTATGTCTTTATTATATAACATGATAGAAGTAAATATAAATATAATATGAAAAATATTTTACTTATTTGTTACCGACATTCTATCTTCTTCATAAAACATGATAGTAGTAAATGTAAATCTATCGCTTATTATTATTTATTAATAATCAAGCTGAATTTAAAAGAATTGGTCCCTATAAAAATATATAACAATTGTTAACTATTTTCATTTTTTTAATGTCATCGATGTACACTACTTATTTTATATAAATAAATCTAATAAATTTCTTTTTATTAGTTCCCTTTATACAAAACAGAAGTCAAAATTCTGATGGTACGCATTTATCAAGTGAAAATTTAGGGACTACGATTTTGTGAGCATATATTCAATATATATATGTCGAGAGAATATTTGATACAAGATTTGTATTTGATTTAATTCTAAGTGTTGTATTTATTTCAACATATGCCTGTAAGAGCACAAGTTAGAAAAAATTGATATCTAAATATTAAGATTAACACGTTTTCCAAGATTCTACATGCTTCTAATGTTTATAAACTCGCTGGTATACAATCACATACAATTACTATTGAAAGAAGCGAAATATAGTAGTATTGATTAATTTGATGTCACTTACATGAACTTAATTGATGAATTTAACTATTAAAAAGTATGAATATATAACATATATGAATGAAACATGTATCTTTTTAACTCAAAATATACTATACTATAACTATTTGAAACAGATTTGATATGTCACCAACTAACAAACATCTATTTTCTACCATCATAGTTATAAAAAGTAAATCATGTTATATGTTATAAAATCTTTTGTAGTTTGAAGTCAACAATCATTACACTAAAAATTCATAATCTCATATTTTCACAACAAATTTATTACATTAAATCATATTTACTCTTTGACAATGAAATATCAATAAATTATGCTCAAGATTATTCAAACATTAAATTTTCCATCATTAGAAACAAGTTCAATTGGTTGTCTAAATCTCTTCAGAGAGTGTAATATTTGGAATGATTTGTTCATTCTTTACATCGATAAAGTTCAATTTTATTTAAAAACATATGGATTATTTTATTAGAAAATAAATAATGATAACTTAATAGATATGGTGAAGCATTTAAAGATATATATATATATATATATATATATATATATGTAAAAATACTTAAATATTAAGACTAATTAAAATAAAGTGAATAAATAATGACAAACATGATAGTGTTAAAATTTTGAAATAAATTAAAGACAATATGAAAACTCAAAAATTTATATTATTTGAAATTCATTATTTTATATTTAATGGACGTCAATCTATTGAGTTAATCTTTTTCATTAGTATTTGAAGTATTCAATGAAAAATATTGTAAAAATTTTCTAATTTTTTTTTCATGATTGTCTATATTGTAATATCTTAGTAGTATACTAGTATATGAGAAATATATTATTGACGATTCTTGTTCTCTTTAGATTTCCATTCCATATAATGGACTGTTGAACCAGAAGTTCAGAAACAAGTTTTGATGGGGCAGAGTAACCCTTAGTTTTGGCGTAACGATCAATTTTACAAAATGTCTACAATTGAGTAAATAGCTCCATTAACGAATGGATAAAATGATCGACATGGAAAATGGAAATAGAGGACCAGACCCTTCTATAAAATAATCAAGGAATTATTCAGCTTCTAACTAAAAACTCCTCATGCCTAGAAACCTAAAGCAAAGTAATAATAATTCAATATGGATTAAATAATGACCTCTTTTTCAATATGTCTGCATGAACAACTGAAATGGTTGACTCTGTACAAATATTCTCTCTTTCCTGTTGCATTCACTAAATCTTCAATCTGACAATATCACTTCCAATTCTGGTTGCTCAGGCTGTTCAAATGTTGAGGTGTTCATATCCATTTTCATTGGCAATTCTCCGATTTCGATCGTATTCTCATTTTCCATGGAGTCTGGATCCAACAAATCTTCAGAAAAATGTTCATCAGTCGCTTCATTTACATGCCCATCTTCCACTTCTTGCCCGATTATGACATTTCTTTGAGTGAGTAGCCTTGCTTCACCCATCGCCTCAGAAGAGCTGCAAATGCAAGCTGCAGGGTTTTCATGAAACACACCTATGCCTGGCTTGACCTCATTTGGTTCTCCCATGAAACCAATTTGATGAGTCTGAACGAGGGAGGAAAACTCGTCCCAAGTCATGTTATCTCGATTATTGAATACCTTGCCTAGCTTCTTTGCATTTGGACGAATTGTTGGTTTATGACCAAATATTTCTCAAATTGCCCAGTTAATAATATTTTTGCCATAGCCTAGCTTGTTGTTCGTGACAAAGACATCACTCTCATCACAAACAATGTAATCCAGTGCTGCCATACGCGAAGAGTAAGATGAAAACGGTGCAAGCTCTTCTTGGCTAGCAATTGACTCCTTAGTATGAAGATTGGGAAATAAAGCTTTCAGAGGTGCGATTGTTTCTTCACCTCCGAATATATCACCGGATGCCACATATATATGAACATCATCGCCATATCCTAGTGCCCTCAGCAGCAGCCCAACTTCCTCTGGAGTTAGAGGGCATCTTCCTTGTCTTCTTTGCTTTTCCGGATTCACATGCAAAGTTTTCCATCTTCTCCGAATAGCGGCTAGCGTATTTCTTTCCTTCTCTCCAAAACCATATGTGCAGCCAGAGAATGCCAACATATCTGATTCAAACCTATGAGATCAAATGATCAACTATTTCTTAGAATGATGTACTAATTACTATGACAATAGGGATATAAATGTTTAAATACCATAAAAAAATAATATAATCCATGTACCTCAAATGCAGAGCAACAAAATGCTTGCTTTTCATCCTCATTCTCTCAACCAGTTTTCTGCCCATATCATTGATGGAATCAGTAAACTTCAAACCATGGTAGTTAACTCTACATCTCAACTTCTGCAGATTTGTGGCCAAATTGTTTGAGAGCCTGTAGTCAAACTTCGTTAGCAGAACAGTCTGCATAACAAAAGGGAAATGGCAGGAAACAGATGTTAAACTTATGCAGACAGAAACTTCTTGAATACCGAATTAGCTTCTGCAGTTTCAAGAAATCTCATCGAACAAAAAAGGAAAAATATTGCATCACAGAATCTATATGACGAATAGTGAAACATCAAGTGAGAGAAATTGCTTTCTATCCGATGACCAAATAACTACACTATCCTCAATTTCATGTCACTTGTTTAAGTCATCTCAGCAGGAATGCTAGATTGTTTTGAATAACAGAAAAGTAAAGAGTCCTTAGACTTTTCCATGTCATAACAATGCTAAGAATACAAGTTTCGGCATTAAACTCATTGAAGATGACAGGGTTCCAAACAACTTTCAAGGCTATCCTGTGTTTGACTGTAGAATAGATAAACGAGTTTAAGGATCCATGTCTCTTCCTGAATAACAGAAAGATATTGTCCTACTGGACAAAAAAAAACGACAATCTATAGTATCTGCAATCTATGTACTTGGTTTGCCCACTGCTCAATCAAACATTTATCTGTATCTTGTCATCGGCAATAAATCCTACGATAGTCAAATGCTCTATAATCAATATTGATTTTGAGTACTTACATGTTTCTTTTCAAGAAGAGGCAAAATACGGGTCTGGTAGCATTGCGCATTACACTTTCTAGGAGCACGTGTTGTATATGGAGTGGTGGCTTTCCCTCTTGTTGTTGGAAGCTCTTTGATGATTCTTACATCTTTTTCAAGCTGGGATATAAACCAGTCAACCTCAAATATTTCCGAGAAGTTGCTGCAAAAACATCAATATGGAATGAGATGTCACTTGAGATTACAACAATGCATGAAAGATTAGTACTGTATTTTGTTAACCATTTATACCTGGCATCCTTCCAGTATGATTGCTGGTCCAGGCTTGGAATGACAAGCGTCGCATTCAACATATAAGCTGCAACCACAGCATCGACTATCTGCAGGAACAAATAAAGCACACATTTTCAAATAAAGTATGACGAAAGAGCAAGAAACAGTGATGACCGAAACTGCACAAACAATCACACAATTAAATCAATAATGAAAGAGAAGAGTAAGATCAGCTAGGCATAGAATTGATACGATGAATGCTCACGCCCTAAATGATCTCTTAAGAGTTACTCCTATTAGATAAAAAAATGAAAAATGCATGCTAATTCACGAACAATTACAAAGTCTTGATAATTCTGAGATTTCACAAGCCAGAGGCACAAAATGGTGGCCTATATTATGAAAATCGAACATTTGAAGTTTGAACTAATAATTACTTTGATGTTAAATAAACCTATCCCTGTTCTTTGTTGATTTAGTCCTCCACTTGTTGCAATGAGCAAGTACCGATTCGGATGAGTACTTGATTCAGCACCTACAAAAAGATGCATAGACAAAATTCAGAAGTATTAATAGATAATAGGAGTTTGGTTTTGTCCATGATCATCAAAGACTCAAATAGAATTGGAGAACTACATTGTTTTATTGTCCTTCATTAATAAAGAAAAACCATAACCAATGAACAAATCAAAATCTTATTTGATTTCATACCAAATTAAATGTCCTACAAGTGGTCCCTATTTATTTTAAAGCAGAATAAATATGTAAATTCAAAAGAGAAAAGAAACAAAAACATACTCAGGAATTTATTGGTAGAATTGCTGCAGCCATAGAAGAACTGTGACCCCCTTGTGCTCCAAAGTTCACGCCCTGAACTTCCTCCACCTCTCTGTTCATCAAAATAGATACTAGCATCAACAAACATACATGCTAAACACTACATCTTAAGTGTGGTCATAGAATAGTTGTGAATAGCGGCGCGATCGGGTCAGCACATTTAAATAGCGGATCAATAATGAATTTTTTGGAGTTTCTGGACCTCTAAACGAACAAAAAGTCCCAAGAATTTTGTTGGGTTTTGTTAAAAATTCATAAAGCTTACCGGAACACGAAATTCGTTCACTTTTTCCGCATACAATCTCCCCTTTCCAGCATTTTGAGACTTCACAAATCACAAAAAAAAAAAAACCAAATTCATAATTTGTTTTGCATGGCATATATATAATGAAAATATTGACTTGAAGAAGCTTTATGACACAACTTACAGATGAATAATGGCTGATATGACCATGTTCATTGATTGGAGGAGAAAGATATGATAATAAACCAAACAGAATCAACAGTCCAGCAAAGAGAGGAAGAAAATTTCGAATACGTCCACCACCACCTCCACCTCCATAGAGGCTAAACAATAAACCCCCAAAGATTTTCACACCGGAAAACAATCTACTAATACCATGTCTCTGCCTCTTCTTCCTCGTTTTCATTTTTTAAAGGAGTCCGCAACTCCTTTTAAAAAAAAACGTTATTGGAACAACAAGGCAGCCTCGTTATTTGATTTGCAATGATTACACAAAAAGTTTTAACATTTTTCCGAAAACGAAAGTACCCAAATGACCATATCAATTGCAAAATAACAAGAAACGAGTCATTTGGGCATGTTCTTATGCCTTCTCTGACCAATTCTTAACGACCCTCCTAAATGTTTCTTAATATATATATTTAGAATATGTATATCTCTGCAAATTGCATTTTATTTTATTTGATCACAACCCAATAATTTTGGGTTGGATCTTTTGTCCTTGTTCCTCAAGGTTTGAATATATATTTGAACAAAGATATGCAATTTTTTTAGCAAAGGTTAATTTATATGCTAAAGAGCCCCACATACACCAGGAAGTACCCGGGATCCATGTAATGTCCGGCTTTGCCTCGAAAAATACGTCGCGACTAGATTATGTAAATCTAATACTATGATTCTTTTTTATATTACGTTTATACACTTTAGAGTCCATAGTACATTATACGTATTTTCATTCATATTATCACAAATTCAATTTAATTAATTTTAATTTTCGAGGTAAAATTTTATACTTTATTAATTTACATTTTTTTTTAACGTGGCATCATACCGCTCATCGAAGATACACCGGCTGCACTTATCACGTAATAACCTATAAACCACGGCCATTACAGAAACACACTGCGTTAACCCCAACTTAATTTACATTCTTAAGGACTTTATTTGCAAAACATGAGACTGGATTCAAGGACAGATCTAACTCATCTGAGATGGTGGTTCAAAATATCAATTGAATTTTTTTGAGTTTTTTATTGTATTATTAATAAAATATTATGTCACAATGAACTATCAAAAATGAATTTCAAGTTCATAAGGTTCTGCTGAATAAATGGGGCTTTCATTGATTTCGCCTTCCTACAAATGTTTCAAAGATAGAAGAGTCGGGACTTGGCCATGTCCCGATCCAAGTCCCGGAGAAGGAAAAGCTTCCTCAAGAGGAGTCGTGATTTAGCTGGGGACTCTCTGGGACCAAGTCCCGATGCACTCCATTAAGCGAAGCTGAAAATTTGAGGCGATTTTTGGGCTTTTCAGGATCCAGGAACATTGTACTATTCTAGTTAGGTTACGTATTTTGCCTATAAATAGATAGCTATTTACTATGAGCTGATTATCATACAAATACATAGAATCACTGCGTTAATATTGTGTTTTAAAGATTCTCAACAACTTAGAGTTTATATTTATTTTTGTAGACTTTGTAGTCGAGGATTTCTTAAAGATATAAGAAAAATACTCAACCGATAGACTGGGCCTGGTTGGTGTGTAGCTTCAGAATAATCATAATCGATTAATTATCGGATCTCGGCAGCTACAACAAGATTAGCCTCTCATATCGGTGCGAAACTGTATAATTCTTTGCGGACTTTTTTATTTTTGCACTTTAATTTTGTTTCTGTTGTCATTAATCGCTTGGAACTCGGGAGAAAGCTGTGTCTAAATCATAACAACCGGTATCGTGAGCTTGGTTGTTCCTCGGTTGTGAGTTCAAGAATCGATGGTCGGAAAGTCGAAAAGAATCGCTGACACATGTCAGTAAATTTGACGGAGCTTCCATTTTCCTATCGGAAGATGAACACGGAGAATTATCTCTACGGGAAGGAGTCGGATGCAATCGCCAGGATGTTCTATCTAAGTATTTACGACGGGTTCTAAAAAGGATGCCAGACGTGGTTCTGAGCGTGGACGTAATTATGTTTATTAAAGAACGCACGCTAACGTTGTAAATTAAACCACCAAAGGTGCCGTCTCCTATCAAGCGATCATACGACTCAGATGAAACCTTCAAACAATATTATTTCATGAAAAAGTTGTCGTTCTCACCTCATGGGGCGGATGTCACACGGAACACATATGGTAAAAACACCTCGACGATTTAACAAGATAAGTGAATCAAATGCCGACGGTTGATGTTAATGAACCATGATGCGGATTTAAAGGCCCCGATCTTGTTGGCTTCAAGTAATCCGATAGTCGTGGAACCACCTAAGTGTGATGTCAGAACTCCAGGAACCAAAGGCAGTTTGAAATCTTAGTGTGGTTAACGAGCGATCTTTGCCCTCAAGAAAATGGGGCACATCTGTAAAGTAGGTTTCAAGGTACTACATTTAGCGCAAGAAAAGGGTTAACGTGAGACACAGATTTCGTGGAATAGGTGTAGAGGTCATAGTCTGTGAGTACTCGCAATCTGCGCTTCTGGATTTGTGGGCAAACGGTGGTTATAGAAAACAAAGTAGACTACGTCATGCGAAATACGCAGTGCTCATGTCGTTTTATAGATTATTCTCGAGGCTTTTTGGTGCCTCCTCGTGAATGCTTCGTAGATTCCTGGATTATAGATTCCCAAGCTTTTCATAGTACTCATGACAGGATGTAATGATAAATTATATTTTTGGAATTGGGACAGCTCATCTTGCTAATGACGAGCAATCGATATAACGGGTACGGGAGATGTGAATTTGAGGTCAATCTAATGGTTCTACTTGGAGATTGACAAAGGTGAGACATATCCGGGTTAAGGAAAAGTGTACTGGTGAGTCGCAATTGACGGGTGATGCTTATGGGTGACTACTTTTGAAGATGAAAACCTGAAGCGTAGTTCGAAGCTATGGTTATAACTCGGCAGTTAAGTCGATACTCTATACTTGGCTGACAGTCAAGAATACATGTAGAGTTAGATCCTCTGGATTCAAGGAAAAACAAGTGAGTCTCTAATGAGAGTTTCAATGAAAATAGATAGACCTGCCATCAGGAAATTCCTGCTCGATGCATCGAAGAGTTCTCGGAAGGTTACGCAGGAGGCTGTGGCAAATGAAGATGTACCTGAAGGCTCCAAAGGTCCCCTAACCCGACGTAATGCACTACTTTTGTTTGGAGATGAGTGCCCGAGAACTTCAAAAGCATTTAACGAAGTTATGTGTTAAACTCTGTCAGACGAATCATCTGAGTTACTGGGCCAAGCTTTCAAAGTCGCGATTTAAAGGTATTCCCCAACCTCCAAACTATTTGCTAACTCGTTGAAGGATGCAATCGATCAAACATCTAAGGTCAATGAATTAGATCAAGGGAGTTGACGATCATGGAAGAAGTAGAAATTATCGATGATCAATTCATGCGTGCTTGCAAGGCGTAAAATTAGAGCTGTACTGTCTCAATGAAGCGTAAAGTTCTAACGGGTAATTGTAATGGATATCTTCGGGTTCTCTCTCTTCGATAACAAGTTGGTGTCAGCCCGTGATGTTCTCGGGATTAGTGCTAAGGTACCGGGGCATTTGGACTTTCCATGGGGAGTTCCCGATCAATAACCTTTAGGGCCGCCGCAGTCGGTGTCAAGACGACGATCATTAAACTAAAAGATATTAGATCTCATGAAAATGTCCGTTGAACAATTTGATTTGATGAATCGATTTATACATTCAAGATTATAAGTTCAATATATACAATCGCCGGACAATTACTATTTAGGATTTACCCCAGATAACATTGGGTTACGAATAAGCTTAAAAACAATAGTTGATTAATATTGTTTAATAGATTACTCTTCGACTAGGGAACCAAGTCTCTGCGCCTAGACGTAGATAGATGGAAGAGTTTTTTCTCCTTGAATCTTTTAATACGCGCCTATAAATAAGGCCAGAACGAAATGAACCCTACCGAATATCGATGGGTTTGAGTCAAGCCAGAACATCGAACCTAAGGTTCGGCACGGCTCGAAATGGCCAAACCTTAACTTTTGAGGTTCGGTTCGAGGTTCGTTTGATTACGAGCGAACTGCTTTAAATCTGCTCGCTCGGTAACAATTAAACCAAAAAAAATTGAATGAACAATACCTAATTGAATAAAAAAATTGAATACCTAATTGAAATCTACAATACCAGATTGAAATAATTGAACCAAACATCACATTCAAATCAAAAGTTGAAGTAATATTGAAACAATTGGACCAAATTAAATTGAAACAATTGAATAAAAGTATCAATTTGAAATCCTAATTAATCCCAAAATACAAACAAAATTGGAATTATAACTTAAATCCCAAAATCAAAACATCAAATTGAATATCTAATTGGAATCCCAAAATCAAAAACTAATTGAAATTTC
Source organism: Lithospermum erythrorhizon (assembly GCA_019722365.1). NCBI lineage: Eukaryota > Viridiplantae > Streptophyta > Magnoliopsida > Boraginales > Boraginaceae > Lithospermum > Lithospermum erythrorhizon. The sequence goes on along the minus strand of JADFUC010000404.1, from coordinate 35,779 downwards.
AAAATTAAAATCTTTTAATTATACATGCATCTTCAAAACCCCATCACTTGCTTGAGTCTCTTCAATTATACATGCATTTTCAATTCTAGGACTTGCTTCAATTTTTGCAAAGAAATTTTCAAACAAATTGGAACTTACTTCAATCTTCAATTCATTGATCGTGAGTCGGTAAGAGTGTAGAAAGAAGGCCGATTATTTTTTTCGAGGGGAGCAGTGGGGAGGCGAGGAAGTTCCCCTGCACTTACTGTATTTGGGGGAGGGATTATGGGTTAAGGGGAGCTATATAATTCAGTGTCACATACCCATTATGGCCCAAATGAAATGAAATGTATGTTTTGGGCTAGTATTTGAAAGTCTTACAGGGCTATAGGGGAGCTTAAAGGGTTCATTTTAATTTTTGATAAAAAACTTTAGAATCGAGTTTGCTTTTTTTCGAACTATTCGGCTCGGGTTCGCCGAATAGTTTTAACGCTCGCTCCACGCTTGATCATTCGAGCCAACTCTAACCCAACTATTTCGAGCTGAATACTCCGAATCGAATCGAACCTTTAGGTTCATTTACAACCCTACCTATAAATAGTGCATTACCTCCTCATAATAAGTAGCTCCACTTCTTGCTTTTGGATGCAGCCCTCCTCTTTTCCCTCCTTAGTTCGAACGAATTCTCCTCCCTTTGGAAGAAAAAATAGTTTCTTTTTATTTATCAAGCTAAGCTTTCGCTTTTAATCGTTATAGTAAAAACGACCTGATGAGTTCGGTAATTTATCGGGTGTGGATACTCTTGGAGATACCCTGCTTTGGGTATTTGAGCTCATCGTTTTTCCGCTGCCATAATATTATTCAAAAAGAACGGTACACTCTCGTATTTCGTATTTATTGTTTTTGTATATCCGTAGTATCCTGAGATTCGTATTTAGAACTTTTAGATACGATATAGAACCCAATAAATACGAAATATGTCTTCAAGTGGGAGATTTGTTGGAATAATGAAGCCATCGATTTTGCTCCATAAGGTTTTGGGGATATATGAATCGATTCTGGCCATGTCCCATCCAAGTCCGTATAGCGAGGTGCTTCCTCGACGAGGAGTCGTGAGATGAATTGACTTGGCTCTGGGATTCTGGACTAAGTCCCGATGCGCAACTTTGAAGTGCAAATCTAAGGCGGTTTTGGGTTTTTCTCTGTAATAGCCCGTTACGTTAAAAGAAAAATTAAAATTTTTCGTCGGTATGGGACTGAGATAGTATAAATAATTTCTATAATAATATTATTTCAGAAATTATTTGGAGCCGAATTACTTATAATTTAGTAATATTGTGGACAATTTTGTTAAGTTAGATCGTTAATTGCTCGATAACTCGATTCGCCGATTTCGGGCACAAACTCCTCGTGCGGTTTTTTCTTGACTCAAGGGCTAAGTTATCACCTTTCATCCTTATCAAACCAAACACAAAAAATATCTTCCTCCATCTTAGCTTTGGCCGAGATATCCCCGTTCCCCTCCCCCTTGAAATTTTCTTCCATTTCTCTCTTCGATTGTCGCTCAAACTCAAGATCGTTGGTAGTATCTTCTCCTCATTTCTCTCGAAAGTTAAGGTAAGGAAGTTCAAATATTTTGGGATATTTCTGGTTTTTGACATAGTTGACTTTTGGCTGACTTTTGCATAATTCAATTTTATGTTGTATCTTAGTTTGGCATGGTTCTATGATGTATATAGTTTACGAATTCATGATTTAGAGGTTGTTTGAAGACGTGTACCTTATTGTAGCTGGCTGAGGGGTTAAATTGGTGATTTAAAATTGATTAAAAGGAGTTAGGTTGAAAAAGTGTTAATTCCAAGTTGAGTTGTAATTGATATTTTGGAGTATAGGTCAGCATCAGTGGACCTGCTGATTAACAAGAATGACTTATAAGTTGATTTGTAATGATAAAGTGATAAGATGGAATTTTAGCGGGGATCTGATTGGGTTGTGTCCGATGGGATTATAATTGAGAAGTTTATCCGTCATGTTAGACCGTTTGAAATAGTTCCACTAAGAATTGGTTATGTATCTTTTAACGCAGTGTCAGTAGAGGTCTTGATTATACTTTCTCGGTGTTTGTTTAGGCGTTTGATCGTGAAAAGTAAGCAAGCAATGTGGATTGTGTTCAAGGAGGTTTTGTGGTAGCCATGCAGGTGAGTACTTTATCTCACGGTGTTACCTACGTATTCATTTTACATTGTGTGATACCAGGATCATGATATGATTATATGAGAATAGCATACATGCGATTGTCAGATGATTATATGTGATTTATTCAGGAGCCATCATATGATTATGTGATGGTATTTTTGTATGGCTAAGATTGGCTGTAGGTGTTGATGGCTTGAACTCCCAACTTACATTTCGAACTTTGTGGCCTTTACGCACTATTGTATCGCCCTGCGGTCTTTGCTCAAGACTTTTGGTATGTGTTCGCGGGCCTTGTCGGCGGTTGTGATTGATTTACGATTGTGGGATGTTTAGCTGTGTGTTGTAATACTGTTTGGGAGTAGAGTAGTTGTTTGGGTTATGCGTGAGTTTGAGGCCTTGAGTATTAGGGTGTGACCCTATAGTTGGGATGATTGGGAGTTAGGTGACTCTCCTTCCTTGCGTGATACGCGATTTGATATCAGCCTTTATACTTTGTGTATAAGCGCGTGTGCCTTATACTTAGTGTATAAGAGCGTGTGCCTTAGTACTAGTGCAAAAGCGGTGCCTTGTACTTAGTGTATGAGTGTGATGTGCCTTGTACTTAGTGTATGAGTGCGACGTGCCTTATACTTTGTGTATAAGCGTGCCTTATACTTTGTGTATAAGTGTTTTGGCCTTTATATCATGTATAAGTGGGAAAAGTATTATTGATTAGTCCATTCCTCTGTGTAGACGATCGAGCATATGCACATTAGAGGTTGGTATACCGGTGATACGAGAGATGGGAGGCTCGATAACTAGAGTTTTAGTAGTTACCGAGCTCCTTTGATTTCTTTCTGGAATTGTGTGCTTACTGACACCTTCCATTATATCTTCATGTGTTATGTCTGAGACTTCCTGTGGAATTATGTTGTATGATCTTATTAGGTAGTCCTAGATATATGTATTTTATTCATATTTGACTATTATATTATTGACCCGACTGTCTGCATGGTAAGTTCACCCATGTGTTAAGAAGTTTTACTAAGCTTCGCTACATCCCTTTCGCTTTGAGCGGCATTTTATTTGTGCCAAAGGATGATGGCCTGGTTTGAGCCAAGAGGTCAGTTGGAGAGTTTCGCTACGCAGTGGCTAAAGGTATCGGGCGGGTTGAGGATCCTCGCGCCTTTTGTTATGTTGTCAATCGCTTTTGATTGTTGTATTTTCCTTTGAAACTTTAGCCTTGTCGTGCGCTTGTCATTTTGTATTTTGAGTACAAGCATTTACTTTCTTTTTGTAGCCTTGCCGCATTATCAAGTTATTGGGGATACGTTGTATATATATATATGGAGTCGACGGTTAGATATCACCCGATGGATTGTAAATTTAAACCGTGATTATTTTGGAAATATTATATGTAATCATATTTTCAAGGAACGAGTAGTTTTAAATCGAGTCGCCCATCGGGTTTGCGGATTCTAGTGTTCCTAGTCGTTACATTTTCGTGGTCCGTGAACATTCTAGTTAAGTTATATTTTTTGCCTATAAATAGATAGCTGTTTACTATGAGTTGATTATCACACAAATACATAGATACATAGAATCGTCATAGTAAGAATTAGGCTTTAATATTCTCAAGAACTTAGAAAGTTTATCTTTATTTTAGAGCTTTCTAGAGTTGATATTTTGGGTGTATAAGAAAATACCAACTGATAGACTAGCTAGTGATAGGCTTGTAACAATCTTCCTAATTAATTAGTGGATCTCGGCAGCTAGCTAAAGATGATTAACCTTCACATTAAGAGGTGAACTCAGATAATTTTTGTGTCTATTTATTTCCGCACTTTAATTTTGTTCGTTGTCATTAAGTGCTTGGAACTCCGGGAGGGATTTAAGGTTCTAAATCATAACAGGTTCAAGAAATGTGATAATGAATTGTCAAAAGAGGATTTTAGCTTCTAATAAGTTAACAAAATAAAAATTGTAGATGATAAGAGTTGAAACCCAGACCTCAATTATACATATAAACATATTTACCAACTAATGGCGTGTTTATTAAATCTGAAAATTGAAAACTGAAGTTTGAAAACTGAAAATTGAAAATTGAATGACTGAAACTAAATTATAATTGAATCTGAATACATAAAATATTTAGGTGTCTGATAACAGTTCAAAGAAAAAGACTTAAATTCAGTTGTATTGACAACTTTACCCCTATTCTATTTCATTTATATATATGCATCATATATTAAATAAATAATACTACAATAGATAAATAAAAGATAAATATTATTAATATGAGTTTTAACTTACATGTTGTAAATGTAACGCCTGCCCGCATCGGTCAAGATGCTATCGATTTGATGGATCGCTCTCACAAAACTACCACGAAGCCTCCAAAGACGCTATTCTCACCACGCCACCGAGAAACTTCCCAAGGTCACCCATCCCGTAATTACTCCCGTGTCAAGCACGCTAACATCGAGTTCTTGGCTTTATTTAGCTCAAAAGTTAAGATGATCTTAAGAGCATGTAGTAGTACCAATCAAATCTTATCAAACATATCACACACCACACACACACACACATACACATTTTTGCGGTCGGGTATTACAACCTCCCCACTTAAATACTCAACGTCCTCGTTGAGCCACAACACATCCAAGACCGTACCATCCGTGTGAGATTCTAGAGGTGGCTCCTACGGCCTCAAGAGGTGTCCCGCACTTTGCGCCGCATAGCACTTAGTTCTCGCCACCCGGACGGTTCGCTCGATACCATTTATAACGCAGACCGAATTCGGGCGTTACAAAAATATTGTGTTGTGGCGCTTACTGATGTTTTAACTGTTATAATTTTTAAAGTGAATTTGATCCAACGGTCAAGTTAAAACATGGGCAAATTTGTCCTTTTACTTTTTTAAAATTAAAATAACCAACTTAATAATAGATTTATTGAATTATGAATTACAATTGGACAGTTTTAAAATATGAAAATACAATTATATCCGTAAGCATCCCCTTTCAAAACTTGTGTAAGTCTAAATGAATTTATTATTATTAATTATAATAATAATTATTATTAATATAATTATTTTTGTTATTATTATTATTATTATTATTGTTTTATTATTATTATTATTATTTTATTTTTACATTATTGTTATTATTATTACTTATTATTTATTATTATTATTATTATTATTATTATTATTATTATTGTTATTTTTTATTGTTGTTTTTATTATTATTTTTTTCTTTTATTTATTTATTTATTATTATTATTATTTTTCTTATTATTTTTGTACTATTATTATTTTATTATTATTATTATTATTATTATTTAATATTATTATTGTTTAATATTATTATTATTTTTCTCTTTCTTATTATTTTTTTATTATTATTATTATTATTTTTGTTTTATTTTTTATTATTATTATTTTATTCTATTATTATTATTTATTATTATTATTATTTTATTATTATTCTTATTATTTATTATTATTTATTATTATTATTATTATTTTATTATTATTATTATTATTATTATTATTTTTATAACAATTATTATTATAATTATTTTTATTATTCTTTATTATTATTATTTGTATTATTATTTTATTATTATTATTACTTTTTATTATTATATCTGCTATTGTTAGTTGTTTATATTACTATTATTTTATTATTATTGTATCTACCCGCCTCGGTCGCACGCCGAGGTTGGAGTCGCTATCAACCTCGCATATCCGAAGTCACCACCGATGGTTGACACGAAAAGAACACTGCTAAAAGCCGTGAGAACCTCGACAGCTTTGATAAAAAAATAAGTAGTTCGAAAACTAAAAACATTCACATACAAAATTTAACCATCGTGGCATTTCCAGCCAAACCCAAAACATAACACACCACAACAACCAAATCACAAAATATACCACAAAATATATTACAGTTCCAACATCTCCAAAACCAAAAGTAAAAACTGTTTACATCAAAGTAATGAAAAAAGAGGACTGCCGAGGATCCTAGCCACCCGTCTCTCACCTAAATGAAGTCACCGGACACTCGCGAACTCAACCGCTTCAAAAGGGCACCTGTCAGCGCGAAAGTGTGCCTCGATGTTTTGGGCGAAACTGACACCCGGTGGTAACCATGTCCTAATGAAATGTACAAGAAGGAATAACATATATATATATACCGGTATTCTAGCACAAGATGGGTAAGTACATTATACAACAGCAATACGTAAAAATGCTAACTATTCAAGACATCATAGCAGAATACTCATCAGAAATAAATGCACACCTTGTAGGAAACTCGACTTACGTAACACACAGGCCATATTTCACATCACATAACCAAACAAAATCTCACCCAACACATTAATATCACAATCACAAATAAATGATTTACAAAAGTGAAACCACAACAACATAATATATAACACCATCCTTTCTCGGCAAAAAGCCTACCCTTCAACACCCAACAACAACATCATATATAAATAATTGATTCTTTTTCCTGCACTCACCTTCAACACCCAACAACACACATACCCTTTTCCCGGCAAGCTCACCCTTCAACACCCTACATCATCTCAACATCCACAAATCACACGTGACACGCCAAGGCCAACAAACACACAACAGTTTCAAAGTAGCATCTATATCACACACAATACAACCAAATCGTACAAAACCTGCACTCAACAGAGATACACTCCCAGATACTTCCACCACACAATTATACTCAACATGAATACAGGAATACACTCAGCATAAACATACTCAAAAATTTCACATAAAACATAAATATGCTCAAGCACAAATACTCTCCAATAAACACACCAGGATGCATCTAAGGCGACTACCACACAAGTCAACAATTCACAGTTTCACAATCAATTTACCATACACAACACCCAAACATAAATAAGATAACAACGAGTGATAAATCCCCACCTCAAGCACTACTCAGCGCCCAAGCAGTCAATCGGTCCTCACGCTGTTCCCACGTCCCGAGTCTGAACAGACACATTACAAAAATAAAATCACAACTCGTAACCATTTCAACCCCTTTATCCTAATTTAAATACCAGGCTTTTTAACTCATTTCCGTTATAAATTACAACTTACGTAAAGATTACCAGTTATGTTTCAATAACAATCTCGATGACAAACCTCACTACCCGACTAAATTCGGATAATCACTCTATATTTTATTCAAACTCCCAACCTTCCCAATACTTCTAATAATTCTACTTAACTCTTTTTCTCTAATCAATTAACTATAACTTCAACTCCCTAATCCCTAAGTTCGTTTACTACCCAAAATCCACTAAGATCGATTCCAACCCATTTGTTCCCAACACTTAAAATTCATATTTGTATCCCAAAACAATCACAATAATGATCCACTATCTTATTTACATTAACCACCACATTTTAGCGAGAATCAACCCACGATCACCCGAAATTCAATTCACTATAACTACACTTTCTACCCCAAATATCGATCATTATCAATTCCTATATTACAATTTAAGCCTAGACACAATTTATTCAATAATTTATCCAAAATCCAAAGTCAACATAAAATTCGAAAAGTCAATCGTCCAAAACATCCAAAATTTCACATCAAACACCACATTCAACCAAGCAACTAATCTACAACCTGAAGAATCAATCGGAGTTAATAAAATTCAAAATCTCAAAGTCAACAAAAGTTTCAAAGTTCGAGATTTCATTAAAATACTCAAAAATAGACTTTTTTACCTTGAAACGACGGGGATGATGAGGAGAAACTTCTCCGAAAATTTCAGCTCCAAAGCTTGTGAATTGAGAGAGAAATTTGAGAAAGAAAAATAAAAAAATGGTGATGCTACTGCCATCACGTCGTATCAAGAGGGAAGAATGTTTTGTTTGGGCTTTGGGCTTAAGTAAGGTCTTCTATGTTTGTTAATTGGTTGGGCTAAAAGCCCAACCTATGAAAACTGGGGCTTTAACTCGCTGGACACTGCTTTAACTTAATTCTAATAACTAACTTCCTAACATAAACATTTAAGAACATAAAATATTTAGTGGTCCCAAATTTACTTGAAAATAAATTAAAAAATCTTATATTTCAGCTTATTTTATTAACGGTCACACCTGCTATTACAATTATTAATTATTATTATATTATTATTATTATCATTTTATTATTATTATATCTATTACTATTATTGATTATTATGTTTTTTATTTATATATTATTATAATTTTATTATTATTATTATTATTGTTTATATTATTATTATTTTAATTATTTTTAATTTTATTTTGTTATTATTATTATTATCATTATTATTATTATTTTACTTATTATTATTATTATATGTTTATTTTAACTTTTATTATTTTTATTTTATTTTCATTATTCTTTATTATTAATATTATTATTATTATTATTCCTGACTAATAATAATAATGATAAAATAAAAATTTAATAATAATAATAATAATAATAATAATAATAATAATGTGAAGAAAATTATGTGAAGATAAGTATATAAATTTGACTTTATCACTTCGATTTTTAAGAAGAGAAAATTATGGGAGGATAAGTATAGAATTTTAATTTAAAATTTGTTAAGGATTTTAATAATTACTTAATTTATTAAGATTTGGTACAATTGCTAACAAATAAATTTAATAAATTAAATTAATTAATTAATTTTTAAATGCTTAATGTTTTAACAAACACCCCCTAAACTATCTATATTTTTATGGTTCAGATAAAAGCGGATCCGCCCCTGACTAGATTGGCGAAACCATTAATATGATTTTGTCATTTTTGTGGATTTTATTAAGTTGGGAGATCGTCTTTCCTATTAGCATTATGGAAGATTATGATCTTGACTATTTTATTGCAACCCGATTTCCATCATCGTTAAGAGTAGGCTTCCAACAAAATACAAATCCAACCGAACCGACCAACCAAATCGAAAAATAACCGAAATTGGAGGAACCGTTGGAACTGAACCATTTCTGCTCAAAATAAAAATCAGGGAATTTTCGTTCGGGTTCGGAAGCTTCCGAACCGACGGGTTCGAACCGAACTCGAATCCCGATTGAATTTTTTAATTAAAAAATTAAAAATATTATATATATATATATATAACCGAAATAACCGAGAACCGAACCGAAAAAACCGAAAAATGTAAAAAAAACCGAACCGAATCGAACCTAAAATAACCGAGAACCGAATCGAACCGATCGAATCGATGACCGGAACCGACCGACAACCGTTTCGTCTCCATCTCAATCCGACCACCGTGTCGGTTCGTTCCAAAAAATGCCCAAAGTCGTAACCGAACCGACCCGACGAAGTCCTAGTTAAGAGTTACTTTGTATTTCCTTATACTTATCTATATCATATATAATGCTTAAAGTTAAAATTATCATGCCATTTATGTCATATTTTGTAAACTATTTAAAATATCCTCATTTTAACAAAAAATAACTACTACTCAAAACCCATTTCCTCAAGTATATGTCACTATTAATCTGTATTCCCACATTATATGCACATAAGAATAAGTTATCCATATTTATCCATATTTAATGTTTTATGGTGACACACAGATGAACACAACTAAAAATTCGTATTTATGAGACTTATTGAATGTATGGATACAGTGAGTTCGTGTTGCAATAGGGTAAAAGTGAGTAACCATCACATATCAATAATTTTTGGTGATCATTTATTTGTTTTTAAGTGGTATTTATTTCATAAACTAAATATATTATACTAGCAATTCCAAAAAAATTTTTTTATTAGAAATCACGATTAAATTGACACAGGTTGAACTGTACACAGATAGCTAGTGAGTCAAACATTAACTACAAAAATCAAAAACTTCAATTACAATAAGTAGGAGGTGAAATATTTATTTTCCAGGTAAAACTACTTTTTTCTCATGAATAACGTTTAAGTAATATCACGAAAAATTATGAAAAGTATATAAAATATTTTATATTCATTAATAAAAAAAGTGCTTCTGAATTTATCTTGTCCTTTAAATAATTTTATTTTTCTTTGTTGATTAATAACTAAATCTTTGAATAAAATACTTTTTTATAAAAATATCACATATATTTCAACCTATTATTTTAATTACAAAAAAAAAAATTAAACTCGAGATTAGTGTTCATAAATCATGAATTTGAAGTAAAAGTAACATTAAAGTGTCATCTAAATATAAAAACATCAATTAAAAATGAATTTGGAGTACAATTGTTGATTATGATTTATGAATAATGTTTTCGTCTAAATGATAATGTTATCATAAATTTGAAGAGCAGATCACCGTTGATTGCATTTCTGTTTCGAACACACTTAATTAGTTTTTGGTTTTCTGACTTCCTATTTTGGGAAGATTAAGGATATTATTAAGTGCCATTGGCTGGATTTTCTTGTCACGGCGATTTAATCAACTGGCATCACACTATCAATCACACATCATCATGATATTGTTAATGCAAAGTTGGCCATATAAACTATATCTAAAATATTAAGTCAAAAGTTCATTTCGAGTCACGTTATAAATGCTTCAAAACAATGATTATTATTCCGTATTTAATACAGAGTATTTTTCAAAAAAATTTGTACGTTTAAATTTTCAATAATTAAAATTAACAGAATTTGAAATCTGATATCTTTCGTTAAACATTTATTTAAACACCATATTTAAAAAGGAACACATTGATAATTTCACATTTAAAAATAACATTAACCTCCATATTACCAATGGAGCACCTTTACCACTTGGACTAGGTGTATGCAATCAAGGCCTGGCCCGGTTATACTTAATCCTACGGGAAAAGGTATTGTTGATTACACACATTTATCACACATATTTTAAGATATACATTTTTATCATTCATATTTCCAAAATTCCCCAAAATGGTCCTGACGTGATAATTTTCATTAAATGTCTATGGTCACGTGGTTAGCACGTGACAATTTATGACGGTGTATTTTTATCATTTCAAATAATTAAAATTAAATTAGAAAAATCCATAAATTTAAAATTATCTCCAATTTTTTTGAATGCATTTTGTAAATATAGATGATAAATATGAACACTTCAAAATATGTGTGATGCATTACTGATGTAATGTTCCATGTTTAGCAATATAGATGTTTGAAATTCGTTTAGGGCGTTTCAAGGCCATTAAAAAATGAATGGCCGAGCTTACTCTTATTTCATACAATATTTTGGATCGATATATAATACCAGAAAACATCAATCTAATTACTAGAAATCGGTTCAAAGATTTACTTAACCTCTTAACTGTCCATTTTCAAAAATCAATTGTCCCTATCATATCATATTATACTTTTAATAATATCGATGTTGAGCATAAATATGGCTGCCATTAATCGAATTTCAAAGATAAATGGAATTATGTCTCTTCAAAAAATTCTTCGAAATTCTTGGGTGTGGGTCGCATCATTACGGGACCAAATGTTATAAAAAGCTTTCATCTCTACCTTAATTTTTGAACCCCGCAATGGTGGTCAAGAGGCCAAGAGCGAGCCAAGGACGCGGCGCCATGAAGTTTGATTCCCCTACCAACACTTTTTGATCGGTGACTATCACACGACTTGTCTAGTGTGGCTTACCGCCGCTATGCTATTGCGTCAATTCGGTTTACCCAGTACGCACTTAAATAGTAGCGATTTTGGGTCCTCCGCTAAAATATGAAGTATATATATATCATCAAATATCCCTATTACTTTTGTACACCACAATAGAACATTTCATAAAATAATTTAATTTTCTCTTTTATCCACATCATTACCATATATCTAGTCAAGCATATTCAATATTTCTCCTATCTTTTCTACACATGATACAAACTCCATCTCGTTTTATTTGATAGTTTATAAGAAAAATAATTTATTCAGACAATCATTGATTATATAATTTTCAAGGAGATAGAAAAATTATCAACCAATAGAAAGATGAATATTAGGAGACAAAACAAACTTCAATGCAAAAAGTTGCATTAATAAATGAAACAATCATTTATAATGAGAATATGGATTTTTGCTAGATGATCACTTAAATAGAAACTGATGAAGTATTATAAATGAACAAAAATATAAATTAATATTTTTATGTCAATAACTAATACTCAATCCGTCTCAAAATACATGATTATTTAGAAAAAAAATATTATTTTTTCACAATAGTTGATTGTTTGTATTTTTAAGATACCTTTTTACAATCCCAATGTAACTTTTTTACATTTCCAATATAGCATTTTACAATTCCAATGTAGATTTTTACTATCCCTTAATAATTTATTTTTCATCGAAACAATCATCTATTTTGAAACAAATGGAGTATTTAAATGATCATCAACACTATATTATTTAAATATTTATAAAAATTTACTGTCCAAATGAAATAAACCTAGTCTGGATTTATAGATCTTGAAAAATAAAAAATATTCCAGAAATTTTTATTTTAAAATTTATCAAATTATTTTAATAAAAAAATCGAAATAAAAATAAGGTCAAAAAGAAATTAGTTGTAGCCATTGAAAAAAAGATACATGACAAAACATTCGAGAGTTTGTACATGACAACCATTTTTCCATGCCCCCACGTGAATATTACAACCACGTGTATACTTTTTGTTGGAAAAATTACCGAGTTATCGAATAACTCTGAAGAAAATATGACTCCATTTTGTTTTGCAATTACTCTCTACTGTAGCAACTAATGGGTGTATTCTCCATCTTATTAGTCTTTGTTACGGTGGTTGATAGAGTTATAAATTAACCTAACAATTGTACGAATCGTAATTATTAAATTTAATCAAATTAGTTAAACTATATTAAAAAAGTAATTAAATTGGAACTGGATTTGAAATTAATTAACTAAAAACAATAATGAAAGAAACAATAAATATATTTTTGGTTTATTGGGGAAAATATTTCATCAATACAATTTTTGCCAAATTATCAATTATCCTTGGGTTCGATTACTCTAAAGTCTGGGGTATCGTTCGGTGAGTGGGTTTACTGGTTAAGTCCATAAATGAACTAAAACACTATTATTCATAGACGATTTAATTAATGTATGAACATGAAGTACAAGATAATTTATTGAACCAATTAATTTTTTACATATTTTCATATAAGGAATTTACTAATCAATTATTTATTATTTTCTATATTACGCTTTTCATTCGGTTAGTGGCTTAATAATAATACTGAAGAAAATGACACACAATAAATAATACAAGAATTGATATAATTGGAAAATAAAGATAATTGAATGTAAAGCATTCAAAGTATATAATTATATCAAATCTCCAACAATTTTAGATTAAAACATAACTAAAAACTTAATTAAAACAAAGTACTAGAAGAATCGATTCAGGAACGATTGGTCAAATAAATTCCAAGTGAGCTTTACAAAGCTGCCATTCTTTTTTTTTTTCTGCTTTTGCTCAAGGGCCGTGCGGCCAATTACCCTTTTCAACATATTAGTGATGCCTTTTTATATATATCCACATATTAGGCAATTTTACCTATTTAATTAGTGGTCCAGGCCCGTCTTTTCTTAATTATTTCGAAATTCTTTAATTAACTTCTTTTTCTCTAATTTGTTTGACAATTCACAGCTTTTAACCAATATTACTACAAAATAAAAACATCAATAAATGTCACATATTTGTCAATTAGACAATAAAAACTACTAAAATAAACTCCCTAAAACCTCTCCCTCCCGCACCCCCCTTCCTTCCCAACCTTTCATGTCCCCTTCGAAGCTGTAGGCTTTGATCTAAAGGAATTTTCCACCTCAAACCCAAGCTATAGATCCTCAGACTCCATCCCTTCCCAAGAACACCACCACCTATTATGATTTTTATCCCCTAGACTTTCATCCCTAACCACCGGTCTATATGCTAATTTTAGCTTCACATTGACCAATTTTACGCCTGCTACTAATTTCACACCTAAAAGGGACCCATTCATACACAATCTCTTGCAATACAACCCTATTATTTTCAACATCACATTTTCACCATCTTAGGCAGCTTAGACTGCATCAATCTCCACACATATCCGACAACATATTTATCTCTACCGTGGACACATCTGGAACAACGACCTACCTGTTTAACTTGCAAACTTACTCAAAGCTCCAAATCCCAATGCTCAAATGCCAATGCAAGTAATCGAATCCAAATCGGAAGCTTCTCAATACTCTTCATAACCATTTTCATACCGATGGCATTCCTTCAACACCAATGGACGCGGCAAAGGACCATGGCCCAAGTAGAATTACTCATAATGGCGCCAAGCCTCGAATCCATCAAAGCTTCAGTATGGCAACATAATCTTCATGGTATCAAGCCTCAACGATCAAAAGCTTCGGCATAAACATTTTTTTTTTCTCTTTGTTAATATTCAGTATGGCACAAAAGTTCCTCGCTATTACCTGCATCACACCGCTTATCGCCAATATCAAAAATCATATCACTATCGACATGGGAAACACCAGTTACTTCCATTGGAAAAGGTTATTCCTAAATTTCTTGAAAAGTCATCGTGATGACTTGGTTTTGTTGACGTACCTGTTCGACACCAACACATCAACAATACGCATTATACACAAATGGATGCTATCGCCTTGGGATGGATTTCTAACACTCTATCTCGAACATTCTCAAGCATTTCTCAACTATAATTGTGAGATCAAGCCGCCCGGCATGGCTCATTTTGGAGAATCACTTTCGCCATGCAGTATTACTACCCAAATGCATTTGTACAGGAGATTTCAGAATATCTCTCTGTCAAATTGCACAATGGATGAAATGTTGACTCAATTGCATTCTTTTGGCATAAAATTACGCCAATCGAAAAGATATCTCTCGATGAAGATCTTGTGAGGCAAACATTATTTGCTTTACCTCCTGCTTATTCCCCTTTTTGTCACTGTTATGTGTGCAAAATCTCCATATCCCACCTTCTCTTCCTTGAGATCTTTGTTGCTAAGTGAAGAAGATCGTGTGAACTCACTTTCTAAGTTGGCGGATCCCTTGCATTCGAAAGCACGCTTTTATACTCGATAGAACCTCCAAAAAGCGAGGTATCCATCTCATCCCAACAAGTTGTTTGTCCAGCAGTCCTCTTGGAAAAACAAGCCAAAATCAACCTATTCTAGTGGCTCTTCTTCAAAGGTTTCCAATGCTTTCAAGCCTACTAATGCCAATGTTGCAGGTTCTTCTTCAAATGAGGGCAAAGACAAGTGTCATGATTTGCAATAAATTCAATCACATTGCTACTACATGTAGAAAGAGGTTTGATCATGGATTTGTAAGTCCGCACTACTTCAATCATTTGTCGCAACGAAGATCGAGGGATGATGATCTGACCTTCTATCCTCGACAAGCAAGTGCTCATATGATAGTACTTATTCTATTCTATCTAATTTTACAACCATATTTTGGAAATGATAAGCGATGGTTGAAATGGAAGTCTTTTTACCAACGACTATACTGGGTACTATTAAACTCAAACCGTTTTCTTACTAATTTTATTCTTAAAGATGTTCTTAAGTTCCTACAAATTTGCTAAGAATTTACTTTCTGCTCATGTTTTGTCTTGATAACTCAGGTCGTTGACCCACCCCTCGATTTTCATTGTCAAGGACAAATTGCACTCCAAGTTTCTACTCAAATGCGTGAGTTAATGTGTCTCTCTACCCTTTAGCATCATCTTACTGCCTCTATTCAAGGCATTTGCGCGTTTTCCTCATCATCTCTCACTTGGCATCAAAGGCTTAGGCATCCCGGAGCTTCAAAGAAAGACTTCCTAGTTCGTATTAAGGTCATAGATCGTGTGTCATTAGAAAATCAAAATCAATGTAATGTTTGTCATATTGGCAAACAAGCAAAGCTTTTATTATCTATTTCAGATTCTGTAATCAGTGAACCATTTCAATTAATTCATTCTGATTTGTGGCAATCATCGACACCTTCTGCTTCTGGTTTTAAATGGTATATTGTCTTCATTGATGCTTATTCACGTTATTCATGGGTGTATTTTCTCAAATCTAAAAGTGAAACTAGTATCAAATTTCACCAGTTTCATCAAATGATAAAAAATGTGTATAATGCCTCTATCAAATACTTTCAAGCAGATGAAGGGGGAGAATTTATTGGTCTCATTCCATATCGTCAATCCCATGGCATTATACATTTTTCTTTTTCTTGCCCAGAACTCCCCCAACAAAACGGCTTAGCAGAACGAAAAATATCGGCACATTAATGATATGGCTCTCGTTGTCTTTGTTTCAAGAACAACTTCCATTCATTATTGGTCAAGCCGGCTCAAGATGCGCCTACATCATCAATAGGTTTTTCTTTCCACTTAAAATGGTATACTATATTTTTTGTTTCATAAACAAACACCAAATTATCTATGTCTCAAAGTATTTGATCATTATGTTATCCTGGGCCAATAAAAAATCATGTGAAGTTTGGTCCTAGATCTGTACCTTGTGTGTTCATAGGTGTTTCCCTCATCACAAAGGTTTTAGGTGTTTAGATTTACTCTCTGCCAAAGTTATTATTTCTAGACATGTGAAATTTGTAGAGAATGTATTTCTATATCCAATATACAAAGCAAATGCATGCTCTATTCCTTCAAATATTTTTTTCACTGTAGATTCTTCTACTAAATTGGTTAGTTCTTCCTCCTTACCTGAGTTCAACTCAGATACTAACTATTCTGGTCATGTGTCTATACCGCCTCAGTCCATTCAGCTGTCAAACAATGTTCCTGTGTCACCTACTCTTCCTATTCCTCCACAAGAACCACCTGGTATAATTCCTCTCTCAAGTACTTCAAGTTCCGATCCCTCTCTGCTAAGTACTAGTGTTTTTGTCACTTCACAACCCGGTTAACTCGCTTACCTTCTACGCGATCTTATGGTTACTAGGAAGTAAAGGTGATTTCCTAAACCCAAGATGTTCCCTTCTTTATCCACTATATGTAGCCATACGTATCACTTCTACATCTTACACGTAGGCATCTAAATCAACAATTTGGGTACATGCTATGAAGCGAGGACGAGGCACTCGTGCATAATCATACATGGGATTTAGTTCCTCTTAACCGAACTCACAACATTGGTTTAAAGGATTTATAGAATTAAGTACACCTGGGGATGGTTCACTTAAGTACGTATAAAGCAAGACTAGTGGCTCATGGAAACAGGCAACAAGAAGGTGTTGATTATGTTGAAACATTTTCTCATGTTGTCAAACCTGCAACTGTGAGAATTGTTTTAACATTGGCGGTTACATATGATTGGGCTATTCACCAGCTGGATGTTAAAAACGCCTTTCTCAATGGCTTTATTTATGAAACTGTCTACATGAAACAACCTGCAGGATTTGTTAACAAAGATTGTCCTGATCATGTTTGTCTTCTTAGGAGATCTTTGTATGGATTGAAGCAAGGTCCAAGAGCTTGGTTTGAGAGATTTTCTTCTCTTTGAACAAGACAAGAAAGTAAAACAGAGAAAGATGTTTTATTTGTTCACTCCTACTGCTAAGCTATTTTTATTATTGTATGTGGATGACATAATCTTAACAAGTTCATGTCCTACTCATCTCAAGCAGTTTTTGGTCACTCTAAACAAGGAATTTTGCATGTGTGATCAAGGTTCCTTGCATTATTTTTTGGGAGTTCAGGTTCAAAGGTCATCTAAAGGTCTATTTTTATATCGCCTGCACATAGCGTAGCTCTTAAAGAAACATGATTGCTACAATCAAGGCAAGTGAGACACCTTCATGTGTTAAACATGATTGGCATGATTCATCATCTCATCTTCTCCCTGATCCTACATTATATAGACAACTTGTAGGAGCTTTGCAGTACCTCTCCTTCACACGTCCAGATATCACTTTTGCAGTTAACTTAGCCTCTCAATTCATGCACCAACCTAAGGAGGTTCATCTACAAAGGGTAAAAAGGATTCTGAGATATCTATCAGGCACAATTACTCATGGTTTAATGCTTCATAAGGTCTCTTCCTTTCGTTAACGGTATAGCTTAATTCGACAAGTGTGTTGTTATTCAACTAGACGCTCTACTGTGTTTTTGCATTTATTTCGTTCTATTATCATCTGGACTCCAAGCAAAGAACGTGGGCTGTGTCTTCTAACCGAGGCCGACGGGGTTTTAGCTTCTCTCGCCGCAGCCTGAAACTAAGGGTTCAATAATCTCGGTGAATCTCAGATTCTCTTCTTCCTACAGCCCGGTGGCCTATCAGGACAATATAACTTCATTCTCGATCAATGTATATCCATATTGACATCACTCTGCCTCGTGAAAAGGTCAAGGCTGGGAGATTTATGTGTTAAACATATTTCTACACACTCTCAGCTGGGAGATTTGTTAACCAAGTCATTATCTACTACACGGTTTGAAGCCTTGTTATTCAATCTCAACCTTAGACAACCAGGCTGAGCTTGAGGGGGGATGTTAGACTACTCATAATGGCGCTCAAACTCTCATTCAAATGTTGTAAATAATAGTCAAATACAATCTTCAGGCCTTTCCTCCATAGCCCGCGATCGGGGTTTTCCGATTAAAATTTGAACACAAAAATCCCCGAATCCAATTTGAAAACCTCAATTTCCCCAAATCGAGACCACTACTTTTGAACGAAACTCTTAATCGATGCAAAATTAGGGTTCATCCCAAACACATATCCAACAACTGAGCTGCTCCATTTGTTAATCTGAGGCCTAATTTCAGCAGATTGAAACCTCACAATCGGAATTCCATCCTCCATTTCTGGAGGAAAAAACTTCATTGCCACTCTATTCACCTTCTCTTTTGCCTTTGTAGACCATGAAGTTTGTTGTCAAGGGTCAAGGATTTCAGATCGCCGCCTCGCTAGGTTTCTCGAAGAGGAGGAAAGATATTTCCAAGTTCCTACTTCTTTCTCTAGAGAGAGAATTTTCTCCGTTATTCTCCATCCGAAGTTGTCCTTATTTTGTCTCCATCCATCAGTGGCTCAAGTCAGTGGTTCAAATTTCGAATGCAATGTAACATCAGAGTAGTTGCTGGGCAAAGAGTGCTAGCCGAAAGAAGGGTGTGAAACAGAAGGAGAATGTGCCACCAAGGGTTTTGAGGAGTAGGGATGCTGGAGGTCATACCTGTTAGCCTAAATATAACGGAATATGGTTTTAAATTAAACTTCTAGTTTTTTTTTCAAGTTTTAATCAAATTGACGAAGTAACAAACTATGTGAATATAAATTGATTCGATAAATCAACTACCCAAGCTCGAGAATGATTAGTCAAGTGTTAAACAACTAAAATATAATTAACCAAAATAAAGAAAAACACTTGAAAGTAAAGAGGTAAGGAAGAGACAATATTATTAATAAGATTTTTACGAAGCTGTTCCCCACGCTCGACCTTTGGCTTTCCAACTCGATTTTCGTGAACGATAACTAGCTCTTGAAGAATTGTTTGATTACACGCAAGCAACTTCTCTCTCAAGACTATTATCAAACACCTAGCCTACAACCAAGTGACCCAAGCTCCAAGCTAAGGATTTCAACACCTAATCAACCAAGACTAGGAACCCAAGACCTCACTCCTAGGATTTCACTCTACTACTCCAACCAAGAATAGCAACCCTATGCTACACCACACAAGAATTTTCCAACGAATCACAATAATGAATAAATATTACAATAATCACACAATTAAGGAAACACTCTACTAAAGATGATGAAGATTAAATATGAGAGCTTTTAGCTTTTGCCTTTTGAATTTGTAAGAGAAGATTAATGTCAAAATGAGTGTTCAAAAGGTAGGGTTTTAAAATAGAAAGAAGCTTATATAGTGCACAAAAATAGCCAGAAAATGTCCACGTATCGAGATCCCATCGAGACCCATGGGTCTCGATGAGCCCTCGATGAACCGTAACAACCACTAGATTTTGCACTGACGAGACCGCACTTCTCGAATGGAAACTGATGGTCTCAGCTTTCTTTCTCCAAATAAGGATCGCTTGGGTTACCTCGAAAATGAAATGACACACAGTCATTTGTACGAGCCTTAATAATGAATCAATCGATACTTAGGATTAGAAACTACGGACTATCTATTTTAAAACCAGTCAAGATTAAACCAGCAAAAGTTATTACTCTCATACGAAAAACAACATATACTAAAGTGTAGAGTTTCCTTACAAAAGCCTATAACAAATATAAGACCACGAGCTCCTCGTTTAGCTTGACGTTTGGTTGACTCAATCTTGAGTCTTCGAACATCCCGATCAACCCTTTAAGTACTTGAACTTCTTAAGGATGAAACCTAATCTCAAGTTCACTTGGAAAGCTCGAATTAGTCTGCTTAAACACTTGTTATCTTCAAAAAGGTTTGAATCGAATTTCATTATTCAACAATACCCGTTTTAAATAAAGATTCTCTGCTGGAACATCAGGGGTCTAAATAATTCCCTTAAACAAAAATATATAGCTAGATGTAAATATAGGTATGATCTAGTTTGTATAATGAAAAATAAGGTCAGGATTGACCAGTTTGATAGGGTCTTCAATAATTGTTTTCACACTTGGTTTTGTGTTCATAATACTATTCCTAGCAGGGTAGGAAGAATTTGGTTTTGTTGGGATCCACATATAGTGCAAGTGGTGAAATGTGTTAAGTATCACCAACATGTATTGGCAGAGGTGGCAAAGATTAGTGATGGTATGTAGTTTATGTTCACAGTGGTGTATGAAGCCAATTTGAAGGAAGAAAGGAAAATTCTATGGGGTTGAGATTATGATTGTAGTGGTGGTACGATGGATAAACTCTTGATGTCGATAGGACTTTAATTTTGTGCTTGATAGCGATGAAGCTTCAAAGTGGGGACCTCCTGATTTCGTTCTCAGCTGAGAATTTAGGAAATGTATGGAGGCCTTGAAAGTAAGTGATGCACATAATATTGGATGTGAATACACTTGGTTCAGGGGTGATTCTATTAGGAAGATGGATAGAGCCATGATAAATGAAAAGTTGGGATATTTGCTCAAAGACGAAGTTTGACAATCTGTGCTTTATCAAATCATTCTCCAATGTTGTCATGATTAACAGATCGAAAGGAAGTTTGGAGATACTTTTAAATTCCTTAGCCTTTTGGCAAGTATCCCGAGTATAAGGGGTAATTGAAGAGTGTACTTTAAATTCAGCTCTTTGGTGCAAGCATCCTAGTATAAGGGGTAATTGAAGAGGCCGGAGGAAGAGGTTTAAGGTATAGATTGTTAGAATCTATTATGAATTTCATTTGTGATAAACACCAAATTCATACATCCCGAATCCTCAAAATAATGTAAATTAATCTAAACATAAAATGCAAATGTATGAATAAGAGACTTCTTACATTTCAACGGAAGTTAATTGAACCCAAATCCCCACGATGTGCTCAAGGTGAAAGCCCCTTCAAAATCCTCTCCAATGCTTGTTCAACACCGAAAAGATGTCCTCTAGATTTCATATACCAAGAGGGAAACGAACCGAGTACTTGAACTCGTTAGAGTTTGAGGATGAAATGAGAATTGGAAGAGAAACTCTTCCACTCCACTCAAGGTGGGGAGGCGTTTTCTTTGAGGGGCGGAGGTTTTTATGATTCTTATGTCATGAAAACCTAACTCTTAAATACCAAGTCCCAAAATTCCACCTGCTAAGCAACTCAAGAAATCAGTTTAGTTCGTTAACTTAATTTAGACTCATGAGCTTTCAATTAAATAATATTACCAGGTGAGTTGTTCTTATTTTAATTAACTTAACAAGTCAATTAAAATACTAACGAGTCACTATCGAATAACTTATCGTTGTTCATCGATTAATTGCTTTAATTGATTAAACTTGCAAGTTTAAACTAATTGATGTTCATCAACATATATTTGACAATATATAAATATTGAGAAATACATTTCAATATACATATTTTAATTATATTCACAAATATTATTCAATATTATTGTATGTGTGTGACCTTCAGTTCTTTGTGATAATAGTAAAGCTTGTATAATAAATAATAATTGACCACCCTATTATTATAACGACATGAATAAGATCTAGCAATCGCCTCATAACCCCTTAAATTATCATGAGAACTCACACTAGTAATACACCATTAATAAGGTGAACACTAAGTTCTCGTAATCTCATTTAACCAAACCAAGAATGAATCTGATACACAATTGTCGAACGGGCACAATAAAAGGGAACCAATTTATTGATTTCAACACTCCTACTTGCTCAGAATCCATCTCGCCTGTGCCCGGCCGCCTCGAGGTGGAGTCATTAAAATCCGGAACACCCAGTCAATTAAACCGATGGACGACTCATTTTAAAAATACAATTCGCTTCATCCTAAAAATGTGCTCGCTTTCCAAATCAAACAAGTGAAATTTATAATCCATCAAATTTTATTATCAAACGAACAACCCATAAATATATATACACAACATATCCCAAAATAGCACGTCGCAAGGCTACAATGTGATGATGACGACTGATCCTGAATACAATGACAACAAATGACAAGGCTAAAGTTTCAAAAGGAAAATACAACAATCAAAACAGCTTGACAACACATCAAAATCAGATCAGGAGGATCCTTCCGCCACTGACAGCCACC
The DNA here is from genome assembly GCA_019722365.1 of Lithospermum erythrorhizon. NCBI lineage: Eukaryota > Viridiplantae > Streptophyta > Magnoliopsida > Boraginales > Boraginaceae > Lithospermum > Lithospermum erythrorhizon. Next base: position 12,882 of record JADFUC010000404.1, on the reverse strand, counting down.
TAGCCACTGAACAAAAACTCTCAAACAAATTTCTTGGCTCAACTGCCGTCTGTCAACCGCACAAATGAAATGCCGCCTAATGCGGTAAGGGGATGTAAGCCGCGAAGCTTAGTGAAACTTAACACAGGTGAACTTACTCATACGTAACCAGATAGTCGAATTTAATAATCAAATATAAATAATATACATTCAGACTATCTTAATCAAAGTCATACAATAAGGTTTCAAGAAGGTCTCAGGCATAACATGTTAAGATATAATAGAAGGTCTCAATAAAGCACACAATCACCCAAATGAAATCACAGAGACTCAACATCGACTATAAATCTAGTCATCACCTTCTATCTCTCATATCTCCACAAGTATACCAACCTCTAATGCGCATATACTCAATCCGCTCTACTCAGAATGATCAACCGCTAATAAACACCGCTTCTTATACCGGCATAAGGCTAAACCGCACGCTTATACCGTAGTATGTGTGGGCCACATCGACAATGCACACAACAAAGCTGGACAAGACTATACCGCTCTCATACCGAAGTATAAGGCCAAACCGCACGCTTATACCGTAGGTATAGTGGCCACACCGATAATGCAATAATAAAGAAGCGGACAAAGAGAGTCATACCGCTTTATAATAAGTATAAGGCCAAACCGCAGCTATACCTCAGTATGTACAATAGCGTCACATATCCTGCAAGGAAGGAGAGTCACCCAATCCTTGGTCATCCCAACTATAGAGTCACCCCCTGATACTCAGGCCTCAAACTCATACACCCAAACAACTATTCCACTCCCAAACAAGATAAAGACACAACTAAGCATCTCATAATCAAAATCAATCACAACCACCGACAAGGCCACAAGCATATCAAAAGTGCCGACAAGGCCATTATTAATATAATAGGCCGACAAGGCCAGAGAATATAATAGTGCCGACAAGGCCGTCAGACTGTGAATATAAGTTGGGAGTCTGCTATCTACCTCCAAGAATCTTCACTACGTAAAAACACAATCACATAACACAACAATTACATGTATATCATTCATAATCATAACACAATGACATCTACATCATTCTTACAAATCACACCACAATAACATGTATATCACAAATCAAGGTAAGTACGTAAAGCAACACCTGCAGATAAGTACTCACCGCTAGCTACCGAAACCTTTCACAAAGACAATCAAGGTAATCGCCTTTTCCACGATCAACGCCTAACAAAATAATTCATGTAGTATGATCAAAACCTATTACTATACCGGCGTTTCTAGAGGATACATAAATAATTCTTAGGGGAACTATTTCTAAATGGTATAACTTGACGATAAACTATCGACTGGTAATCCCATCGACACAACCCAATCGATCCCCCCCGCTAAATTCCATCTTATCACTTTCTCACTACAATCAACTTCTAATTAATCATCAAGTCCATAATTAACAATCTATACTCCGAAATATCAATTATAACTCAACTTGAAATTTTCACTTTTCAACATAACACCCTTTAATCAATTTTAAATCACCAATTTAACATCAAAACAACTATAATAAGGTCCCAATGTAACCTCCTACACATTTAAAGTCTCATAACAACCTCCATATAAAAAGTCAACAAAACCCTAAAAAGTCAACTCGACCATAACGTCCTCAAACGATCTCTAAATCACGAATTCATCACATATATACGCTACGTAACCTATAACCAACTAAGATTTATTTCAGCAAAATTCAATTATGTAAAAGTCAACTAAAAGTCAACTATCTCAAACCCAAGAAATATCTCTAAAGATCTGAAATTTACCTAACCTCTAAGAGAATGATGAGGAGAACAATATTCTACAATCCGATTTGAGTTTGAGCGACAATTGAAGAGAGAAATGAAAAATTTTGTTCAAGGGGGAAAAAGAGGGAGACAAGCCAAAATGGAACAAGACGTAAGACGGTGAAGTGTTTGACGATGCTGCGAGAGTACTTCAAAGGATATTTTAAAAAATCGAGTCCCGTTCGGTTTCGGTTAATTCTCCGCTATCGCATTCTAAATTTCCACGAACCCTCGATTTCAAAGATAAAATTTCTTCCATGGCCGACACTACTAAATTATAAATGAAATTGCTCAAAAATCTTAATAAATAATATCATCATCGAAAAAACATTATACTATTCCCCTGTCCCACTTTAACCTAACACCACCGTGACATCTCTGCCTAAGACCTATGTTCATTGTGAGATGCTCATCATGCTTGCCGACTTAGTGGTTTGGCAGCGTCGCCGATTGGCCTTCAAGGTTACTTTACATACTTTGATATCACCTCTATCGGTTATATCTCTAATTAGGGTGATACTTTCTCGGTACGTGCTTGATTTGTAGATGTGCCTGCCCTTAGTTTCAGTTTATCGCCCCAAAAGATTGTAAAAGTAACCTCAATCGGTCCTCAATGCTAGGTACTACACCAAGCTTAGTCACAAATTTCTTAATCCAACATGCTTCTTTAGCAGCTTTAGACGTCTGCGATGTACTCAGATTCTGCGGGTGTAATCAACAAAGACTGCTTACTCCAAGATATCGCTCCACCGCTGACAAAATACATACCCGTGACTGAACGATATCGCCTCACGCTTGAAAACTGGCATCGGTGTACCCGGTGACTACTAACTCATCATCTCCACCATATACCAAGAAAGCATCTTTAGTTCTTCTCATATACTTCAAGATACACTTCACTGCAATTCAAAGGGTTCTCACCGATTAGCTTGGCATCTACTAGTTATACCAAGGGATAAAGCACATTAGGTCTAGTGCATAACATGGCATACATGATGGTGTTGGAAATCAATGATAATTGATTCCCTTTTATTGTGCCTGTCATGTATTAATCAAGTGTATCAATTTATTTACCAAAGTTGGTTAAATGTGATTATCGAACTTAGTGTTCACCTTAGTAATTGTATTACTAGTTTGGGTTCTCAAGAATGCTCTAAGGGTTATGAGCTTGTTTCTAGATCCTACTATTAATCGTTATAATAATAGTAATTGTCAATTATTATTATTATACAACTTACTATTATTCGAGCTGGTCACACATACAAAGGATCAAGTGAATTATATTTCATGTATGAAATTAAACTACATTTGCTAAATTGAGAGTTGATTGTAATCAACTAATATTTCACTGGGAATTTTACATTGATAATGTAAAATATAAATTGATGAACCCGACTAATTAATTACCAATTGAATTAATTCGATAGTTAGTTGAGCTTGTTAGTTACTATTAATGCTTTGTTAGTGTTGATTTTACTTAACGGTTTAATTAAATTAAACGGTCGGCTCATCAACTATTCGGTTAGCTTCAGGTTAAATAATAATATTATATTAACCTAATGATTACCTAATAATACCTAATGATTTGCAAAATCATTTGGTTGGCCTATTTTCCTTTTTTGGTTATGAGAACACAAATGAAACCTTAGAGTTTCATTTGTGGTTTTTCATCCCTTTTATCCTCTTTGTTCTAGCAAGCACAAGTGTAGGATTCAACCTCTCCTGGTGTGCAACCAACTAGAGGCACTACATTTGAAGTGCCTAAATTTTGGAATTCAAAGGGAGGCTTCTCAAGTGGAAAGATTTTATATAGACTCGTGCACTCCTCTATAACTCTTGTATTCAATTGTTAATTTATCTGCTTTTAGATTAATTTATATCATTTTTGAGGGGATCCGATGTAGAATTTGGTGTTTATCACAAATACCATACTAGATTCTAACAGAGATCCTATAGTCAAGCGTATGTATATATTTATTTTGTCTATCTCAAAGACTAGTACTGGGACACTGTGTCACAGTTGAACTCCATGTCTTCATGGGGAGATTATCTTCGAATTACCATGTTAAAACCTTGCAGCACTTATTCACATATGTATCCCCGACAAAAGTCCAATTAGCCTTTCCGCCCGATCTCGATGGATCTTTATTCCAAGTATATATTAAAGCTGTCCTTCATTGAGAAACATTTACCAATCTTTGACCGAAGTCTTTGAATCCCTCTTTGTTGTTTCAATGATAAGTATGTCACGACATACAGTGACTGAATGATACATAACTCCCACTTACCTTCTTGTATACACAAGATTCTTCTTTGTTTCAATAAACCAAAATCTTTAATTGATTCATCGAAACGTAGAATTCCAATCATGATGCCTCGCTATCATAAATGGACCTTTGCAACTTGCATACCTTCTAGGCTGTCCTTTAGACATGTAAAGCCCGGAGGTTGTACCATATACACATCCCTCCTCTAAATTTCCATTCAAAAGGGCCCCACATCCATTTTGCCATGAGTTTCATGTCAGCTTAAATGCAAAGAATGGCTAAGATTATCCGGATGGATTTAAGCATAGCCACTGGCGAGTAGGTTTTGTCATAGTCCACGCTGCGAACTCTGTTTGAAACCTTTCGGCTACAAGTCTAGCTTTGAAAACATCGAAGCTCAGCCTTTATCATGTTTGTTCTTAAATACCATTTACATTCAATGTGGCGAACCCCATTTGTACCCAACAAGGACCAAACCTGTTCTGCACATAGAATCCATCTCGACAGGTATGGCTATTTGCCATTTGTCAGCATCCTTGCTATTTATCGCTTTATAAGAAGTGCCGCTACTTTCAATGACGTAAGGCTTCACCATACCAAATATTTCCGTTCGTGACGATAACTATTGAATCTCCTAAGGGTTGGTTCATCCATAACTTCTTGTGGATCAAGGACTCGATCTTCTATGAAAGAAATAATTTGTGGTGTGTCAAATGTTTCTACATTAGATGCATCGATTATCAATTTATCAAATAAATCAGCTTATCAAGATGAACACCATTACTTTATAGTCCTTTCAATGTGATATTCCTTTTCAAGGAACACTTGCCTTTAGCAATGAAAGATTTTATTCTCATGTCAGAGGTAGAAGTAGTAACCAACTGCTTCCTTTTGAATATCCTATTGTAACGAATTCGCCCCAGCGGGCCCCCCTGAGGTTGGGACCGTCATCAACTTGAATAATCAGAGTCACCAACGATGGATCACAACAAAAACAAAAACAAATGACTACATTTAACATGAAAAATAAAATAATACACTTGTCCATCGGGTGAACTAATCAACACCACAACAACTGAAAAATAATAATACAAATACAATATCAAACACCAGGTTTTACAAGAACAACGATTATGTACAACAAAACTCTAAAGAAGATAGCATCTGCTGAGGTCTTCAAGCCACCATCGCCACCTTCATGGGTACACAAATTACTGAAAGCATCTCGGCATCCCACAACAACCTAGGCATAAACACTGAATAGGGAGTCACATGTTTCGAGTGAATACAAATATCATGTATAATCCACCACACATACACACAAAGATAACTCAAGTTCATTACCTATCTAACAACTATTAACCATAAGTATTATATATTTTCTATGCTACTCCCTCAACATGATAAATCTTTCCTTAATGGCTTTCCAACTAACACCGATAAACCTGCACCTCACGCCAACCACTTACTGTAGTACAACTTTAATCACCGGAAATTAATTATATTAACCCAACACAACAACTCAAAGATACAACTCAATGTTCATAACTTAGGATACCCACCATACATAGAATTCACACCAAAACTCTTTACATAACTCAATTAACTATCTCAGAAGTTCACCTTTTAAAGTGTTACTCCAAATCATGGGGAAGGTCACACACCTATTTGTTATCGAATATTTATAATAGAATTCCACATTGTTTCATTATCTAATACAACTAAGTTAGCATATTTCTTAAATCAAGATAATCTAAGTACCGAATTATCTCCCCAAATTCCTCATTTAGTATATTGAACTTATTCACCTTAATGGTATCAACGTTAAATGGGATCATAACTTATATACTCAACGGAATTTTCACTTTCCACCATATAAAATATCATCATCATCTATAGATGAGCATAAACTCGGTTTATAATGTCTTGTAATTCCACTGCTCTCATTCAACAAACATTCTAAATCCATCAATCAACTCAATCTTTAACCTTTGAAGAATGTACAACGATGAATACCAACCTAGGATCCACAAGGAATTGATAATATGAACTATAGATCAACCCCAATCTTTAATTCGACATCAATTCATTTCAAGCAAACTTCTAACGTAATCAATGCAATATCCATAAACGAAATGAGTCATAAACATATAAATGAATCATAAAACATATCACAACACCAAAAAGTCTAAACAACATATAATACAACCAAATAGACTCAACACAACGACCCCGACAACATGACTACCCAACTATACAACCAACCCACTCAATCGACTCAACAACTCAACGACTCCATCAACGCAATCAATAGTATCAACTCAACAACTCAACAAGAGTGTCAACTCAACAATAGTATCAAGTCACACCAACAATAAAAATTAACTCAACAATAGTATCAACTCAACATCCCACAAGAGTTGCCAACTCAACTCCAATATAAGTCCGGATTTCTACAACTACGCGCATATAATCAACCTCAACTCATAGGGAGAAACTTATGCCTGGCCGATTATGTTTATCACCTAATCGTAACGAGGTACGGTAAGAAATCACCGACCAGCATTGGGCATGAGGCAACTCACCAATCACCGTATCTAGAACGGGGGGCAAGATAATTTGACAAATCAAATCCCAACGCAACATCAACTCAACCGACAACATCAACTCATATACAACTCTTCCTAATACGACTCAAAGACCACCACAAAATATCTATACGACTTTATGAGACCACCGACACAAACCAACACAGAAATAACAACTTCATCCCAAAACACCAAAATCATACATACTGCGAGGCAAATACAACCCCAAGCCAAAGCAATACATCAACTATATATATAACCAACACATCTACGCATCATCCACAGATAGTGGAAATTAACAAGGAACATATCCTCAGACAACCAACAAGTACAACAACATATACTATAGATGCGATGGTGCAAACTCCCGTGAGATTAGTACTCACCTTGGTTTAGTTAAATAAACTCCGCAAGAATCACAACAAATGACCTTTACCCATGATCAACGCCTAAAAAATATTCAAAATTATACTACTACTTATAACACAACTATTATAACATTCTACCCATATATAATCTCATACCGATAATTCCCAAAATAACCCAACAAAAGTTTCCTCTATAACCTTATTCCAAGTTGTTCGCAACCTTTCCTATTAATGATCGTGAAATTCCAATTACTAGTTTCAATAACCCCAACATTCCGATATTAAAAACTAATCACATTTCTAATCATCTTTAATCTCAAATCAATTCACTATCCAACTTACAAAACTCCTCAGAATATCCGAACATTCTCTACTCAATGGGCCAAAACTCATAACTTACACCTCAAAACAATCCTAAATATAGTACAAGAGTACACTTCATCATTTAAACAATTCATTTAGAAAAAGTCAACAAAATTCAACTATGATCCCTAACATTTTTCAACCCCTATAAATCGATAATTATCAACCGTTATACGATAATCTGCTTGGGATGACAATTGTATAACATAATAAACATCAAAGCTCAAAGTCAACTCAAATTCAAAAGTCAACATCCGAACTCAAGAAATACTTTCAAAAGATTTGAACTTTCACTCAAAGTTAGGAACGCCTCGGGAATCTCCAAAATTTCAGACCAAAGCTCGCCAAACGAGGAAGAAAATTAAAAAAAAAATTGAGGTGAAACTTAAGGGGAATTTCGCTATCCAGAAGAAAGGAAGAAGATGATAATGATGATGATGAAAAAGGTTAAGGATAAGTATAAAAGGTCTCGATTTGTATCCATCCTAACTTACTCACCATTCCTAATCAACCCAATGCTTTCACATTTCATTATAGCCACACATCTCTTTTAACCAAGACTTTACTTCTATAAACCTATTGATATTCTTTACAATTTCACCTCAAGTATACTGTATGCTAATTATCACAACCGATCCTTAATCACCTCCCGTCATAAAGTCTCATATCATCACTTACCACCACATCAACTATTAAGACATCAAAATATATACTTCACCCAATATCTCATAATATTACCGAGATCATATATCATAAGCTCCCAACCCATAACATGTCTCGTTTCAAAATATACCCCATCATATATACATAGCCACCCATCGTGCTGATCTCCAAATTATACCCAGGTACCCATCTCAACATATACATACAACTCAACGTACGTCATATCAAGACAATCAGTTCACACATCACATAGTATAATACATCCCAATCAAGTAACACCACAAGAACACAAAATCAAGCTAGTCTTCAGAAGATCTTCAGACATGAAGTCGATGAAATCTTCTAGTGGCGTCTCAACAACAACTTGATTCGAAAAGAAATGGACTCTAACTCTAAAATGACTCACACACAACACACTTATAACCCGAACCCAGGCACATAACTACACAAGACACCAAGAAAACATAAACCTAGGAGCTCATACCACCAAAATCAACCATTACTACCCCGAGTACCTTTAACACTCACTTTCACCTAGGACTTGATGCTTCGTCAATCATACTTTTCCAGTGATGAGATTCTCCTAGTTAATGCTACTTTACCGGTATATGTTTATTGGCATCGATGATAATTGCTGCAAACAAGCACTGGTGATCTTGTGAGTTAAAAGTTGTACGTTTGTTTTAAAGAAGTTAGATAATTGTTCGGGAAAGTTAATAAACATATACCGGTAGTAGCATTAACTAGAGAATCTCATCAATCGAAAAGTATGATTGACGAAGCATCTAGTCCTAGCGAAAAGTGGTTACAGCGTACTCGGCAAGAATGGTTGATTTCGCAGTAAGGAGCCAATGGTTAATTGTGGGAATTTATTAGTGAAGTACTAATAAGTGAATTAAGACTTGACAAGATCGAAAGGGTATTAATGTGCAATGGTGGAATATTTAAATAGACGAATTGCACGTATCTAAGAGTAATGGGAAGAGAATACATTGAATTAACGAGCTCAGAAGTGGATAAAATGGACTTATTATAGGAGAATTAAACAGAGGACTTATGAAGTCATTTTTCTATTGTTATCCATCGTTAGCGACTGATTATTCGTGCTGACGACGGTCCCAACTGTGGGGCCTAATTCGGGCGGGTCGTTACACCTATGAAATAGCATTTATCGGATTTGGGCGCAAGTTTATCCTTTGTTAATCTCTAACATAAGCTTCCACAACCCCAAATCCCAGAAAACCCAACTTGGGAATTCCCAAACCACAGCTTCATGGGGAGTTTTCTTAACAATTTTGTTGACATTTGTTAAGGTGTTGTCGCGTTTAGAAGCGCATATCCCCGTAAAATTAACTGCAGATCAGATAGGTCTGTCATAGACCAACCATATCAAGAAGGGTTCGATTCCTTCGTACATGCCATTATGTTGTATGCTCCTCGCCGGAGTTAGCCAGGAAACAATATCATACTTCTAGCATTTAGTATTTAATCAGATCAAATATTCTCCGCCTATCGAATCGAGAATCTTTATTGTCTTGTTCAATTGGTTTTGTACTTCATTTTGGAACTCCTTGAATTTCAAGGACTCGTGTTTGTGTCTCATCGTATTAAGCACAAAACCGCATTCACTGTGAATCACTGCAAATGTAATGGCAGTTATAACCTCCTCTTGCCGATGTGTTCATTGGCCCACATACATCGGAGTGTATGATCCCAATAAATCACTTGCCCTTTCATTGAATCCAGTGAAGGGTGATTTAGTCATTTTGCCCAAAAGACAAGATTCACACTTATCAGAGTGATTCATAATCTAAAACCTTTCAAGTATCCCACCGAGTGGAGTTTCTTGATTCGCTCCTCAAGCATTATGACCCAATCTGCAATGCCATAGGTATGTCTGGTTTAAGTCATTAGGCTTATTCCGTTTTAAGTTTATGTTATATGACTCAATCATCATGTCTAAAACGAATAGACCATTTTGAAGGGAGGCGGTACCAAATACTACCCCATTCCTGGTGATCCTAAATTCATCGGGATCTATTGAAAATGAAAACCATCATTATTCAAAACAGAAACAGAAATAATATTCCTGCAAATTGTAGGTACATAGTAAACCGGAGATAAGTTCAAAACAAGGCCCGTGGGCAAATTTAAACTGATGGATCCTACTGCAAGGGCCGCAACCTTCGCTGCTCCCACACGCATCCATTTTCCTTCGAAGTCTTCTACTTGACTTGAGTTCCTGATATTATGACAAATATAAGAACCACAACCGGTGTCTAAAACCCACAAAGTAGAATTAGAAGTTGTAAAAACTTCAATAACATACATACCTGTAGGCTGAGTGGTCGTGAGACCATTCTCTTCCCATCATCCTGCGGAACTTCCTACAGGTCGACTTCCAGTGACCTAGGTTCCCGCAATAATGACATTTGTCATCCTTCTTAGTGTTCCCCTGTCCAGCAACTTTGGGATTCCTCGAACCCTTGGCTTTGCTGGTAAACTTCTTCTTCTTCTTGAATTTCTTCTTGTTTTGGACCACCAAACGTATGAGTAAGTTTTAGTCTTACCTGCATTCGCCTCAACATTCGCGATCATCTTATACTGCTTAGATAACTCAAATTTGCACAAGCAGTTCATGACAACCGAGAGAATTTGTCCGAAAGAGACTTTCGACAGATCCAATGCTCAGCTTGAGAAACACCGTGCCTGTATGCTGAGTCGATCGACCAAGCCAATCATTTTAATGATATTGAAGCCATGCCTCGTCCGTTTCCTGCTTGGCTGGCCCGACGAGCAATGCACCGTGTCATATCTTCAAGCTTTCTAGCTTCCTTTCGAATAATTGCTCGTTGCCGCAGGTCATATGCCGCCACCTTTCATATTGAATTTGGAACGGTTCCATATTGGCTAGCACGAGACATTGGACATCCACAAAGATCGTACTTCAGGCTTTGTGGGATCCCTTTTCCCAACGGGAGGCACTATCATTAGTTTCGTATGAACCCACTGCTCAAGACGTATTCGCCTTCTCTTGCTTGAGAATAATTCTTAAATTTCGAGACCACTCGTCGAAATTCGAATTATTCAGCTTGCACTTTTCAAGTGCTGAGCGAAGCGAGTTTTTATGAGTAGTAGCAGCGGTAGCCATTAAAATTCTACAAGAATAAGTAACAAAGACAATGTAATCAAGAACTATCATGCTAAACACTTACAAATAAATTAAAGTAAATACTAATACTTCAAATCTCACGAAATATATTAGTATCAAGACCTATGATCTCAGGCTCCATCTATTCCAACAGTATGGAAATGATGGTGTTCCCAACCAAGCTCCTGCCCCATTACAGAAAGAGTTGGTATTGTGTTCCAGTTTCCTGGAGAGGTGTAGCCTAATAATAGAATAGTTAGTTTTACTTCCTATTGATAAATCATTTTACATACTTCTCGGACTTTGTTTATGTTAAAGCATATAGTGGAATTAATACTGCTAATAAACAAGCCACATACCTGGCATATCCTCAAATATGAAGACTTGACACTTGCATAAAGGGGACCCATTTTTAGATTCTGTCAAAACTGGAGATAACATTCATACTTCACCTTATATTAGCATTTTTATTCATTGTGTTCTCAATTACACTGAGGAAGCCAACATTACCAATTTGTCAATTTCTTATGATCCTAAGTTAAACTTTCTATTATCATTATATTATAGTGGAAACCATTACATAAGGACAGTTATTATTCTCTAATCTAGAATTTTCTCTTACTTAACATGTTAATTCTTTTTCTTTTAACTTGTTTCTTCCTGAAGAGCTGGGAACATATCTGGGTTGTAAAGATCACTCCTTCAGTCCTTCTGCTATGCACAAACTTTTCAATTTATAGTCTAATAGTTTCTTAGAACTGGCAATAATAGTGATCGCATTCAATTTAAATCTTATTAGCATGATATCATCATTTTCTAAGTTACATATTACTCCTGTTTATACTTAAATTCATCGACCTCCTCCAAAATAAAATCAATAATACTCCTAATTCATGATTCATTAAACTCATGGGAGATCGAGCCTTTGTGCATAGGCTAATTATATATTTCAAGTCGATATTTGTAATTTTAGTTCATCTATTTTTATGTTTATATCATCCTGCCTCATTTTGTAAGTACTTATCAGAGTTTGGCTCTTGCAAGTGCTGCTTCTACTACTACTCTTTTAATTACTGCTTACTTTCTAAATTTCATACTTCACTTGATTTAAAGTGTCGAATCAATTACTTTCCTTGTTAGGTATTTGTGGCTTTATAGTGCTAGAGGAAATATTATTTGGGTGGCCAAGACAATATTGGGGCCTTCAATTGAGAGAGCTTTGCTTTTAGACTTCAGAAAGCTGTTCAGCTGTAATTTTGCCTATCCTCACCACATCACCACACTTGTGGTCTGCTATTAAACATTGCTTGGTTAAGAGGCAGCCAGTACTTTGGGAGCAGTATTCACTTTTGAGGTTGGACTCTGGAACTCTTGGATAAAGATCCCAACTCCTCAGTGGTGGCTATAACGGCGACTTGCCATGGCAGTCCAGCTGGCATATTTCATTCTCAATACAATTTTATTTCCTTTCACACTCTTTACCTATCCATGAACATCTGTGAGATGTAAAGTTTTAGGTACTAGCCAATGCCACTTCTCCATGTAATATTGAACAGTTTGAGACTCCCTAGTTTTGTAGGTCCAAACTCCAGATCTACTAATATTGATGAACCTCAGCAATACGTGTAACTGAACGAAGTACAACAG
>JADFUC010002302.1:0-77074 GCA_019722365.1 Lithospermum erythrorhizon | reverse complement strand
TTTATTACGTGCATATTGCTTATATATGCCATTAGCCCCTGACTACAACGATTGTATATGTCAAGTTACGCCTGTGACACGCATAATACGACACCATCGATCAAGGCTGCATGACGGGGTGGATGACGCACCCGATTTTGGATGGAGCAAATAAGTGGAAACATTTTGATGCAACATATCCGCATTTTGGGAGCAAGCTCGAGAAATGTTCGGATCGGTTTCTCACAGATGTATTTGCTTCAGACCTTTTGGCAAGTGCCTTCGACTAATATTCCTGCTGGCTGTGGGCTTATTATCTGTACAATTCTACAACCGATCGTGTACGGCGGAGCCATATCCGTTTATCCCCCGACATACTTCCTGATCTAAAAATCCAAGGACAGATATATAGATATTTTTCTTCGACCTCGTGTCAATGGTAGCCAGCTTAGCCATGCATACCGCCGAGACATTCTATTAATGCCTGGGGAGCGTAATTTCAACACGCTGGCCGCTTTTGATGCGACAATTAGTGATTTTCCTTACACGGCATGTTATCCTCGGGGTCGAGCACACATGGTAGATTAGCTTGTCCGTAGACAATGAGCATACTAAAGCTTTCGACTCAGCAGGTCGGAAATTTTCATGGTTCGATTGCGACCGCCCTTTCTTTCCCTGGCCGGACATCCATTTAGATGCAAAGGCGCGCTTTGTCAAGGATCTTAACTTGTCGCCGTGCAACGCAGAGCGACTCTATCGAGTCGCGCGCGGACCAGACGTTATCGATTCCGACGCAGCCGGGGCAAAGGCATACGCGAAATACGTAATCGTTGTGGTATAATGCCAAGCACAACCGCGCAGCAGGACTATATTCTCGATTTGAGTTAATCGCTTGGCCAAACAAGATCGTGCACAACATCGACTTACGCATGTTGCAGGTTAACAACGGTAAAGTTAACTCTATTACACACCGTAGATGTTCCGTGAAAAATGGCAGCATACCTAATCCGGCAACGTATCGACTAAACTCATTGTTCACGGACCCCCACCGCATATGTATTTGTATTCATGGAGTGAGCCGAAACTGGGGTTAAGTTTTTGTATACCCAAACCACAACACAAATGTAGTGAGTTTAGAGTTGGTTAAAGACGCCTCAAATTACCGGGATGGATACGCTCTTAAACATTTCTTTTTACGCTGAAATGAACTCGGCTGATCGAAGTTACTTTATGTGTATACACAGTGTAATTATTTGGCAGACTTCGCTGCACGCTTCGATAAGATATGGGAAACCAGAATGCAGTGGTGTTTTTTCTTTTCGCGAAGCATTTCATCAAACAACTTTAATGACGCTGGTGAGTCGCATTTAATATTGTTGAGATAATTTGCAAGAGGGAGACAATATTCACCAAAGATTCTTACGCATTTACACCTACCAATACATTTGTCTTGGCGAAGCGCTTTAATGGAGGTCTCCGTGGCAAAAGATACGGATGTACCGCTTCGAAGTCGCGGAGTATTTGACTTCCCATTAATATATGTCGATTGTTGGTTTATCTATCTAATTATTTAACTAACCTTCTACATGTTTGCGTGCATTCTGGGATCAAGAAAATGGTAAGACAAAAAGGCACGTGACGGCGGTCGGGGTGATGCGAAGTATTTAGCCAAAGAGTTTTCAAACTTCCTCGCTCAAATGTACTTCGAGGAAGGAATCGAAACCCGACTTAAATCGTCTCCGGGAGTAACGATGTACCAAAATGAACCGAAGACGTATCTACTTTTAAGCGTTGTTTCATTACTTCCAAAGCCGAGCTCGTTTCAAGTGAAACATCGACATTTTATGACCCGCGAACAATACACGACAATGCATAATGATAGCCAGTAACACACCAAGACAGAATACATTCAAGTAGGTGTATATATTTAATGTTCAATAAAAAAATGAATTTGTATATTATTATAATAGTTAACTAAACAAATAAATAACTTATATCCCGTGATGTACCATGATTTGATTGAAGAGTTGCAGCCTCTCATTCGATCTGAGGAACAAATAAATCACGACGTGGGCTTAAATTTCCCCGCAAATGGTTTTACCAAACTATACACGGAATAATACGGAGACGCTTTGCACCCCTCGAGATTACCTGCAAGCTGGTCCGACTACCGAAATTAAAATCCGCATAAGGGTTATTAACTGCCAATGGGTACTACTTTTGACATTAGCGTGGTGATCGCAATAAAGAAGCCTTACAATAATGAGTGCGCTAAGTAAAGGTTCCTGCCACGACGATGCATTTACCTCACGTTGATTATTACGGGTCATGTAAGAGATTCGGGGAATTGTCGTGACGGCCACTTACGTGATAAAGTTGTACTCTTCAAGTGTTATTGGTTTGACACAAGCAGGTGGATGCAACTATATCCGAGGAAACGTAATGGTTCACATCAAAGCAGTGTGAGCCTCTAAGGATGACCCCTTTATCCTAGCATCACAAGCACAACACGTATACTATCTTCGCTACATCTCAAATGTAGTAGAGCATAAACAAAGTGGTGCGTCAAGAATGAAGACGAATGCCAGAAGCCCGCTGATCGGACTCATATGCAAAAATGTTGATGTGGTCGGGCCTTTAAATGGAAGCATATCTTTCAAGAGTGAGCAACAACCGCCGCAAGTTCTCGTTGTGGATCCATCGAATGATGTTGACATTTTGGCCATATGGGATAATCCAATTTTGTTACTGAAGATGATTCGGGACACGACGCATAGTGATGTTTCACAAAGACGCTGACTACCCGATAAACGATTGTAATTTGAGGAAGGCTATTTTAATTAATACTAGCTGGCGGCGGCCGAAAGAGAATTGGGATCCAATGTTTTATTTTCAAGTTGTTCTGTGGTAATAATCGATATTAGTAAAACTTTCTCAATATTTCATTTACTTGAAATGCAAAATTTTGAAGAATACTATTTGTTTTCGTGGGATTATTTGTATGGTTTTCATGGCGGCTTCGAACTGTGAGCGCAGATGAACGGTGGTTTTCGATTTTAAAATGAAAGCCCAACATGGGCATTTAATGAAAATTAATATCATCAAATGATCCAATGTTAATGAATGTAAGAAAGATCACGGTGAAAACATCAAGAAGTGGAACGATGCCTCAAAGAGAGAACAGCTTCTTCCAAGCATTTCCATTTCATATAACGCTGCAAATCGTTCTCAAGAGTATTTGTATTTTTTCAAAAAACTTGGCGCCAAGGACGCATTTCGCCTTATTCCTTCCATGAAACGATTATGTTTTGTGGTTGTAACAAGTATATGATAATGGTGCCAAAAGAGTACGCTGTTTGCTCTGGTATTATTGTGGCTATTGAATGTTCGTGTGTTCGTATGATAAAATAATCAATCGTGGCATCGGCATGCCAGAAACGCGCCGGCACAGCCAAGGCTTTGGTAGCCATGTATTTGTTTTACATTATTCAAACCGCGCCGGTATACGGGTAGCGCCGGTCCCCAAATTTCGATTCCCCGCTAAAAAATAAAGTAAGGGAAATTTAAAATTTTATATATACGGCGTCAAGCCGCAAGGCCTATCGCTCTAAAATTTCGTAACTCATACCCTTCCACCATATAAACACTTCTAACTTCATAATCAATGATTTTTTACATTTTAATTTTCACAATTTCAACCTTAATTATAATTTAATTTATTATTTTGTTTAATTTATAATCATAATCACTAACTTTCTTACATTGTTTCTTTGTAGGAAAATTATTTGAGGTAATTATTTTGTTAGATATCTAATTATTTATTATCTACTAACCTTCTTATATTATTCATTTAGTAGGAAAATTATTTGAGGTAATTATTTTGTTACATTTTATGTCTATCTAATTATTTTTGTTTAATTTTTGTTACATTTTGATTTTTATGTCTATCTAATTTTTATTCGATAATGCTGTTACATTGCTTTTATCAGAGGAAAAAATTATCCAAAGAGAAAAGGTGGTAATTTTGATGTTTATGTCGGTTTTATTTTGATATTTGCTTGTATATTATTTTGTTTGATGTTTATATTGTTGTTCATGTTTTTTAGATAGTATTTTGTGTTATTATTTTGTTTGACGCTTATGTTGTCATGATATTTTTGTTATATTGATGTTTATATTATTTTTGATGTTTTTTTTGAATGTTGTTTCCGCCTGCTTTTTTTGGGTATTTTTGTGGAGCTGCGTACTGGCTGCAACGCTGGCAAAGATCCGTGCCTATACAATTTTTTTTCCGAAAATTTACCAAATGGCCTCGGCCTGGGTGTCGTAGCCGGGTTTAGCGCATACTGTGGTGTCGGTTTTTGCGGTCGATCTTCAACATACATTCCAGATATAAATTATGTGGCGTCGGGTAGGGCGCTGGTGAATAAATAAATCAAAATAAAATTAATTAAATAGAGGCCTGTGAGGGGTGCTCCGTAATAAAAATAACCGTGAATAAAATAATTAAATAAAGTGTCGATAATGTGCCGGTAATAAAATAAATCAAAAAAGAAATTAAATGTTTGATGGGCTGGTTAAGGCCGGTAAACAACCCAAACGGACTTGGTAATATCTCTCATGTAGTCTCGGCCGTCGGTATGAAATTTAGTAGCACGACAGGGCGTCGGGTCGAGGTCGACACCGACCGACACTTAAACCCTTATGGCGTTTGCAGGGCGTCGGCTCGGCACACCTTTACCCCCTGCTTTCTAGTAGTTCAAGCTGGTGTGAACAAGCGAGTTTGTGATCGCTGGCAATATGAGCTCGATTCCCCTTCCAACACTTTCTTGTCGAAAGCATGTCACATGTGGCTTCGTTTAGCGTGGTCGCGGCTCAGAAAGGTCAGATCGCCTGTATTTACCCAACGCCGCACTCAACGGGTGTAAGGCCGGATATCCCCGCTGAGTCAGTTATTTTCGGTTTTGAGCCGGCTAATCAGCCCCCGTGACGGCCTCGCAAAATCGGACAAGCTTCGTGAAATTTCGCTTCGAGATTTTAGAAGGTTCCTATTAGGTTATAACTTTTCCTATATATATAGGTGCCTTGTCTATGAGTTTTGTATCACAAAAATAATCATCCTAAACAATTCTTAAGTGAATATTATTGTATCATCATTAATAATATTGGGCGCTTATAAAAAAGTGATCGGGCTTCAATCGAGGGTTTAGCTTGATAGTGATTGTAACAATCTTCGGGTTTTAGTTTTAGTGGATTGCAGCAAAGAATAGATCTACCTTTCTCACACATCGAGGGAACCTATATAAAAATCTTTTGTATCTCGTTACTTTTCCCATTTACTGCCGTTACTATTGTTTACTTAAATTTGGCGATTGAATTAGCTTATAACCACAACAATTTGCATCGTAATTCTTGATTGAAATACTTTGGTGATTCAATGTCGCAAGAACGTATGAGTAAATTAATAATACGTTGGTAGAGAAATTTGACGAGATAGATTACTCTCGTGACGAAAAGATGAATATGAGGATTACCTATACCTGAAAAGAAGCCTCGAAAAGTCATTAGGCGATAAAGCCCGGTGGGAAGTTAATGGATATGAAGAACGGAACGAAGCAGACGTATAGGTCTCTGGGTGTGACGTCCGCTTGTCCAAAACGTGGTCGCTAACGGGCCTAACGCCGCAGCAAGGAGACTACGACAAAAAGGCCCGACGGCTAAGGCCACAATTTTAGTTTATAGCAGTCTATCGAATTTTTCAAATGTATGCACGCTTAATGAAGCAAATATTTCACTTGAGGATGTCGATAATACTCCAATAACTAGCACCTTAATGACTTCCAATAGTTTGATAAATCACTATCTACTATATCGGGTGAATTTTGACGATGAGTTACAAACGCGATGGCTGGCATCTCCGTCAAACTAGGAGCCGGGCGAGGATGTTGTTAAGAACTCCGCAGGTAATGATAAGTCGGAGATTGGGCAAAAGCAGCGTTGTTTTTCTAAAGAAGCACGAATACCGATACGGGAGCAGGGCGGTTATGTATCAATGCGTAAAGAGGCAGAAACCGGGATGGGTGTTAATAAAATGGAGGTCAAAGCCGGGCGGCAGAGTAAGTCGAAATTAAGGACGCACTCTGTAGTTGTCGGGCTTCAAGTAGACGTCACATGAGGAAAGATTGCAAGGCTTCGGAGGGTCGGGACAATGAATATGCCGACCAAGAATGCTGCTGGCGACTACGTTGCATTTACCTCACTTTCATCGGTTGATTGTTCTATTATTTCTGGATTCTAGATTTTGGTGCATCATTTCATACTACACCTAATCGATATAACGGAGAATTATATAGCCGAGATTAAGGGACGCTCACCGGTCACGGTGAAAAAATTGAATATCATGGTATTTGTATGTAAAGTTGGTGCCCTCGGCCAAAATGGTTCTTACCGAAATTTGACAAAAGTGAGACACGTATCGAAAGCTAGTGAAGAGCTTGATTTATTAGTCATTGACGGAGATATTATCGAACAACGCTTATGATGTTAACCCAAGCGGGCATTTAAGAAATAACTCAGAATTTGGGAAAGTCGTAAGATGCAGGCACCAGACCTACCTGAGGTTCTCGTAAGACGATAGTTGTTGTCAAGGTTCGAGAAGACAAGTCGCACAATCATTTGGGTCACATAAGCTGTGAAAAGAAAAATTACTTGTTTCAAATAATTTGATACCGAGTTGAAATCACATCACTTCATATCTCTGAGAGTCATGTTCGGGTGTTATAAGAAAGTCGGTTTTGTTAAAACTAGGTTAAGCCTACCGATAGGCTGGGGAGTTAGTTCACACGTGATGCCGTGGACTGCACGGTTGGTTCTCAGCGGGAGGTCTGATTATATTATATAACCTTTATCACATTTAAATCCAGAAAGGTTCGGGGTTTATTTCATTTAAGGATAACCGGGCGTACGGTGTCTTTAAGAACTAGAAAGCTTATGGTCGAGAACGAGACTAGCCGAAAGTGAAGATTTGGAGATCCGATAACGGGGTGAATATAATCGATAATGATTTCCAAATATTGTGCCGAATGCATCGAATGCTAAAAGCATCATTCCCGGCAACACCCCAACAAAACGAAGTAGTCGAAAAGGACGAACGTAACGCTAAATTAACGCAGCCGGAGTACGAGGTTACATTCGCTTTACCCCAAACGCTCGGCCGATGCAATCAATACTGTAGCCTTCTTGATAAACAGAGGACCCTCAGTCCCTCTGGATTTCAAAATTCCTAAAGAAATGTGGAGTTCGAAGAAGGTAAATTTATCTTTCTTGAGAGTATTTGGTTGTTTAGCGATGTTCATAAGCCGATGCAAATGTCATAAACTTGATGCAAAATCTAACATTTGCTATTCATTGGTTATGGTGCTTAAGATAGATATCGGTTCTATGATTTAAAGAACCGAAGATCATACGTGAAAAGTGATGTGGTCTTTACTTGAAGAGACATTAAGGCCAAAAAAGATGGTAAGGTGTCGGAGGAGAAAAAGTGGAAAGGTTAAGTCATGTTTGAAAATCGGTGGTGTCAAACGCCGTAACAAGGCACATGACTCCTCGGTTTCTTCCCAAATGGAATACCTTTAGATCATGCCCCGCCTCCGTAAAAGTAAACCTAAAGATCTCTTAATGACATGCCACCTCCGAGAAGCGTCGGTACCGATGGTAGCTATGAGACAACTGGCCGAGGAAGACACTTCGACGATATTCAAGCAGTAAACACCCGGGTCCTTAAGATCCGAAAAGAGCAAGCAGCACTCAACCGCAGGTATTCTCCCTCTCCGGCAAACGCTTTTGTTGTTAAGGCTTAGCCGCCAAGCAAGTGACGAAGAAGACAATGTTATGATACAAATTAAGTGAGCAATGGCTTAAGAGAAGATGGAGCCATTGACGACTAACATGACGTAGGAGTCAAGTTAAACCGCCGTGATAGTCATAAGAGAATATTGTAGAACAAACGGGTCTATCGAACTGTAAAGAAGAAATACGATGGAAGTAAATGGGTACAAGGCTCGACTGGGTTGTCAAGTGGATTTCACCGTAAAGAAGGTATTGACTACACCGAAATATTCTCACCCATAGTCAACCGTGACAACGTAACTATTCTTGATCGTTGCAGTGAAGTGATAATCTCGCATCTTCAACAAATGGATGGAAAACCCATTTTACATGGCGATCTCGAATGAAGTGATATTCATGAAGAACTCAAGGCTTTGAGGTTAAAGTGAGCAGAACTTAGTCTATAAATTTCCCTAAGAGTTGTATGGCTTGAAGCAAGCTCCAAGGCAGTGGAATATTACCTTTGACAATTTTATGAAAAGGTTGAAGTTTGTGAATTGTGAGACTGATCACTGCTGTTACGTAAGGAGGTTTGAAAAAGATTATGTTATTCTACTCCTCTATGTGGATGTGATATGCCGATAAAGGGAGCTGATTTTACGTAAGATTAAAAATGTCAAGAAAGAGTTATCGAGGAATTTGGCGACAAGGACCTAAAGTAAAACGGCAATTGGGGATTTGCACACCGAGATCGATTCTCCTCTCGAGATTGACACAAGAACACCAAGAAGCGTGATCAAGCCGGTTCAACATCTTGATGCAAAACCGTTAAGACTCGTTAGTCGCCATTTTTATTATCCTCAGAACACCACCGGCATCGGGATTTAATTAGTGTATACGGATAGCGTGTCTTATTCTTCGTGATTGGGAGAAGTCTTATGTATGCAATGGCCGCCAAGCATTAGATCTCGAGTATTGCACACGCTAAGTCAAGCAGTGTGACACATGTCAAACCCGTGCAGAGAACATTAGAAGTCGTAGCGGATCTTTAGATATCTAAATGGTGCCAAAAGGCTTTATGTTTCAAGTAGATCCGAGTCAGGGGTCGATAGGGATACGTAGATGTCGGGGAAATGGTGGTGACGCTGATAGTAGAAAATCTACTAGCCGGATACGGATTCACGCTCGAGGCACGCAATTAGTTGAGAAAAAAGTTAAAACCTATAAGAAAGATTGCTTAGTCGCATGCAGGCGGAGTATATCTTGCTATGGTCAAGTCAGCAAAGAGATGATACGGGTTAAACGCTTCTAAAGGAACTAAATCTTGAGTACGGTAAAAGTACGTTGTACTATGATAGCGAAATATATCATCTGGGGTAATCCTCAGAGCTTCATGTTAGACCAAGATATAGACTAAGTACCATTTTATAATGCTCGGCAATTAACGTAAGCTTCTAAAGCTTCGAGAAGATTTTAGGGATCGGAATCCAAAATGATATGTTTACTTAAGTGTAATAATAAGAAGAAATCAAGTTTCTCAACTTAAGTGGGTCTTCGTGAGCGAATAATCTAAAGAGGGTCAGCTGTAAAAATCCAGGGCTCAAGACGTGGGTGACTCAAAACATCTCTCGCCCTTTGGCATCGCCTGAGTCAGCCGCCATTTTTCGCTTCGATGTGCTAATCACCGCATCGGCCTCCGCCGCTAGGCCGATCACGCCACCGATCGGGCTGCACCGTGGTGCTACCGGAGAGCAATCGCCCCCCTCGGTACGTCACGGAAAATGGTCCCGCACGCTAAGGTGATATTTTTAGGGGTTTTTCACTGCTTCGAGACGTAAGGTTCCTATTAGGTTGCTATAACTTTTTCTATATATGTAGGTGCCTTGTCTATTTAGTTTCAGGATCACAAAATAATCATCATAAATAATTTTAAGTGAATATTACCGTATCATCATTAATAATATCAGTGAGGTTTTATTAAGAATACCGTATATAAAAATAATACCTCAATCGAAAGCTATTTAAATTTCGACAAGGATTGTAACAATCTTCCTAGTTTTGGTTTTAGCTGATTGCGAAGAAGAATGGTAAGTGACGCACCTTTCACATCGATTTAAAAACTTGTATAAAATCTTTGTATCTGTTTCTTACTTTTCCGCATTTATTGTCAAGTTACTATTATTTAGTTAAATTTTAATGATTGAATTAGGTCTATAATCACAACATCCCGTTTTTTTTTTTAAAAAGGCAACTAGACAAAGAATTGAAACATTAAATGATATCACTACATCTAAACGAGTACAATTAATTAGAGAAGTTGTTTTAGAATTCTTGTGGACTTAAAATTTTCCCCATTCCATTTGATTTTATTTTGATGCCTTTGTAAACTAGCAGGTGCCGGCTTACCAACAAATGCAAATGTGTATCAAAAGCCAGCTCGATCATGTCGGCAACACCAAACATTCTGTTTATCTTGCTTCTTATTTTGGACGGAAGTGGCCAAGATATTGAATCTTCATCATCTAGTTTTCTTGTCGGAAGAAAAATCTATATGTTCATTTTGTGACAAATGGCAATCATTCAGCATGATTATACCAACAATTAGGGAAGTAATTTTAAACTTAATTTGAAAGGTATATATATTTCGATCCGAACGTTTAATGAAATAAAAATAAAAATGAATGAAGTTTTCTTTGATCACATAAGATACAATTTACTAACAATTTTTTTTAAAATACATACCCTTATAAATATATAAATATATCAAGTTGATTTCATTTTATAATAATACCGATTCCGTGCTGAGACATTTCTGAAGGACGGGGATTTGGTGACATTTATGATTGACACAACTTTATCAAATTTAACATACATTTTTAAAAATAAAATTCAAATGAGAAGGTGCATGTAAAATTAAATCGAATTAAATTAAATCAAGAAGTTGTTTTGATAATAAAAATGATAAAGTTTATATTTTAAATTTAATATGATCATAACTCCGAATTCCACTATTCACCTTGAATTAGATTAATGTAATTATATTTGTAAGTGTGAAAAAGAGTGTAAAAATTTATGCTTACCTTAGAACTTGAACATGATATCCATTCTAATTTTCTTTAAAAAAAAAGTCAAATCAAACAAACGATCTCAAATCGGAAGTGAATGATTAAGAACTTTGTATGCCGACAAAAATGCAAATCTAGTCTGCAGTAATCGTTACAGGAAGGTAGATTTGTCTTGTAAAGTTATCCTGAAAAGGAAAGCAGTCAAGGTCGATCTACTAATTAGAAGCACGCAATACATAATATAGTCAATACGGAGTATATTTAAATAATTTAATCATCAATGCAATTACACTCTTTGCGGACCGCTAGATAACCACTACAAAACTCACAAGGGTATTATCATTAATTAAAGGAAGAAACAAAAGGGTATTTTAATTTGTGGGTTGCTGGGAACAACTTTTGCTTCCTCTAATTTGTTGTGGATTATTGAAGGAGGTTCGTTTTACATTGACTTGTTACTAATTAATTATGGCTCGATACTCTCCTGAAAATTCATTAGATTGGTGTCCCTTGTATGACATTCAAGATGGATTTTAGCATATAATATTGTTCAAGAACAATCAAATAATTATTCGATTCGATAAAATATATATTTCATCGAATCACTTGATACTGGCCCGGCTCAATACAGCCCCTTACAACATCACACAAGCAAGCAAACTAGTGAGTTTAATGCTGCAAAAGAAGAAAAAGATATAGACTCAGATCGCCCACCATATTTGAAAGAATATTTGCAATATTTGGTACCACAAGGATCATGATGTATTATTGAACGTTTCGTAACAAAGACAAATTGTTTTGGTGACTTTATATATACTATACCAAAACATATTATTTTCCATACAAAATGCATGGTCCCTTAATACATTTTTCTTTTCATCACTAGAATTTTCTTTCATTGTAAGTTGTGTCATGTGTGTTTATATATTACTTTTCGTCCCTATTGCTCTTGGTTGGTGAATGAGGGTCCATCTTCATACGTGACCTTTTCGATTTCACGATATACTCTCTCCGTTTTTTTTTACTTTACATCCTAACATTTTTCACGCACTAAGCAAGAATTAAAACAAGCAGTATTTTACCTATATATCCTTAATCAATAACTAAACAATAATTAATAACATTAAATATAAATGAAACTTATACATTTACTTATATAATTTTTGAATACATAAATAGGGACTTAAAAAGTAGAAAGTAATGAAATATCATGGTTGAAATTTTAAAGTGACAATTATTTCAAAATAAAAAAATCCTAAAATATCAAGTAAAAAAATTGTAGGGAGTATAATTTCTTTTGTGAACATTGAAATTTGGAAGAAGCCTTTTGTTGAGTGAATTTTGCCTTTCTTGGAATTTGACCGTTTTTTGGAAATATTTAACAACCTCCCAAGTCCCAACGACTCTAGTAATTAATATATACTCAGTAGTTAAATACGGAGTATTACACAATATGTAATTGATGAATTAAGTACATACACCTTCATAGCTTATTATAGTATTAGATATTATTTTCATTTTAAATTAGTTGATTTTTTACCTTCGAGATGATGACTTTAATCATTAATTATTTTATATATATTATAAAAAATTATAATAAAATAATATTATGAAAATATGTTTAAAAACAAATTCAATGATATCAATTTTAAATTTTTCAGATTAATATATAAAAAATTACTCATACAAAAGTTTTGCATCTGGAATCCTAAAATATTAATTAATTTGAATTGGAAAGAGTAATTTGTAACACTTCATGAGTTGGTGTGACATTTATGTGAATATAAAAAATATTAAGGAATTCGGGAAGATGGAACACATGTATTTCTTGACACTTAAGTTCTTAGAGATTCTATCTTGAGGATCTAGTTATTATATATGTATATATATATATATATATATATATATATATATAAAGAGAATAGACATAGTTAGTTATTGTGGCTTCACCAAAATTCAATTACCATTTTTTACCCTTTTACACTTAGATAAAAACTAATTTATTTAAATAAATATAGGGTTAAAACGGTCAATTAATCACTATGCACTACTCCTAAAAAATGAGTAACCGCTAACTTCTAATTAATCGAGATCTAATTTAGTGCTTAAGCACAAAAATTAGTAAGCAAAATACTTGCCACGTGGTAATGTGTAAAATCACAATAACAAATCAAAAACAACTCACTCTCTTCTATCCATTCCCAACCCCACCCCCCACTTCCTCATTTAGCTTTGGTAAACCACCATTTAATTACATTAATCAAACAACCAACAAAAAAAAATTAAAATTAAAATTAATTTTCTTTCCCAAAATTTAATTACTACTGCGGTTAAAATTTCAATCTTTTTTCACTATGTTGTATTCTTTATGCATGCTCAGTTGAATTGCTTATATTTAACATTAAGCATTAAAGTTCAAATTAAAAAAACTCTGAAAATGAAGAAGAAAAATGCTATACGACCGAACTATTTTCGGATTTCTTTTTAAAAAAATAAATAAAATGTTAAAAATATTATAATACCCCTACTTTCATTTAAAAACGTATACCTCTGTATTAGAACAAATTGACGACCGATTCATTGCATTCGACGGGTGTACACAAAGCAGAACTAAATTGTTTACTAATATATCAGAAGCGCGATAAGATACCAATACTCTCACCAATCCAATAATATACTCTAATATTTGAAATGGAAATACATTCAAACATGTATTAAAATTAGTGACCTACCTTACATATTTTATAAAATAAAAATGGAATATGTCCTTTCATATAATGATAATAATAATTTTTATTTGTGTTATTAGTTTTTTTTTATAATAATGTTTTCGTGTGTTTTTGAACAAAAAATTTAAATACTTCATTTTTTAATTAATTTCTTTTACTTTCGATATTTTTGCTTCACATATTTCCAAGGCGCTATTAATTATATTTACTCTATCTTTTTTTAAGATCATTTACTTTTACACAAAAGTTTAAGAAAAATATGAATTCATCTTATAAATATAATTTTTCCTCCATTTTTTATTACTTAATTTGGTAAAATGAGATCCTAATAAATTTTTATTTTAAAAAAACGGTCCTTGCATAAAGGATATAGGGAGTAGTTTATAAATGGTGATAAAAGGAGCCAACAATAATGATGCAACACATAATGTGGGGATAATTGGAAACATGGGCCTGCGTGAGAATCAAGGCTACACTGGCCTAGAAGTACTAACCACATATAGCTAGCTAGCTAGCAATAGCATATCCAAAAATGGAATAATAAATTGAAGTTGATGAGGTCTCCGGACTCCGGGTAAGATGGTAAAAATTTAGAATTTGAAAAAAAAACATTAAAAAGATGCACATGTAGAATGCGTAAAGTAAAATTCCTCACGTGATCCGAAGTAGCTACAACTCAATCCAATCACAATGAAGCGAATGAAAAGAGTGGAACTAAAAGTACACTTAAATAGTGTTGAAAATGATGGAATGATTATTTTGTCCTTAAAGAAACTTTTTAAATATTACATTTAACCATCTACAATAAAGGATCAAATTTAACATTTTTATTCTCGCTATCGCCTAAGACCTTTAAATAACACCTTACTTTTTACTAACAAAATTTCTGCTATGATGTTATTCACAATTAATTTCTTTTTCCACATCACTCCAACATATACCCACCTCATATTTTTTCATTTCTCTTGTTTATTTCATATATATAATTATTAAATGTATAATTACTACAAATAATTTGACATGAAAATTAATTAAATTTGACAAAATATTTTTTTTTGAATTTGAAAACCCACATTTTTAATACACAAAATATTATAATTTTTTAAAATAACACACACAATATTATTCATCGCTCGAACTTGAGTACATACATGCAAACATACGTAAAAAAAACTTGATTTTTTGGGGCGTCTAAACGACATTAAACTCAGCTCTATTTATAGAGCTCGAAAAATGAAAAATAATGCTATAATTTTTTGGCTTAATTATTACGCAAAACCATTTTAGTAAATTGCTCGGGGTGCAGACCAATCACCTAACGCCACGCACGGTCGCTGGCCAGTGCCCTCACCGCTGGCAACAGTCGCTATCGATTTTTTTTTCTTTTATCATAAAGGCCCACTTCGTAAAAAATGGTCCGGGACTGTAAATTTGATCCCGTCTCAATGGTGTTAATTTGGATACTCAATTGACTTCATTTGTCGTGAAACCCATCCCCTCGACACTTAATCGATTCCCCTGCCTATTACCTGGGCCTTATGCTTTTTCGTCGATACCTCCTAAACTATCGCAAGATAATTTTATGTATTCCCGAACTTATTTATCTCTTTATTCCATGTAACCTCAATACGACTTCTCTTCTTCGCCTCGCTCTCAACTATCGTTTTGCATGTGACCTCCTAAACCTAATTTTTCACCTTAAAACGCTTAAAAAATGACTATTTCCAAATCTAACACTCACACAAAAGAATGCAAGAGGCACATTTTAAAATATTTTGCAAGCAATTAAAATAAGGTCCCGACTCTTTCTTTCTTAACACACCCCACCCCATTCCCACCCTCTTCTCCCTACGCAAGATACATTTCTCAACTGGTTTCAGCTTCTTCAACTTGTTCAAAAGGCAGAAACATTGAATTAAATTATCAAACTACCAAATTTGTTCTGTGTTCAGATGTCGTAAGAACTACCTTTTATCTTTCTAGTTTTCTCTCACAGAGATACGGCTGGTCATTTCCATTTTTAAGCCACCGTATTATTTACACCTTTATAGATTGGATTGCTTATGTGAAAACACGATAATAAATAGAAAAACTACACTTCTGTGGTGAGAGTGGCAAGCAGTGTACGCGCGCGGGTCAGAGGACGGTGGCACGGTGGGTAAGTGGTCATGGGAGGACGCAATGGGGCGCTGGGGTGGGTGAATGGGTGGCAGCCGCGTGGCGCGTGGGCGAAACGGTGGGGGGCGATCGCGAAAGCTCAGCGGAGTATCGATGCGACGGTATCATGTACAAAATGTATGCGATGCCAGCAAGAAAAGCGATTGGCGCTTATTTTTAATTATATAAAATATTTAAAATCGCGCTTCCTATAAATTCCCTATATTAGCGGTCAGAAATCACAAAATAGACATTTTAATATAAAGTTACATAGTCATTTAACGCTTTGTCTCTCATGTATAACGTAGTGATAACAATATAATATAGTCATTTTAATTGTTTTTAAAGTGGTAATATAATCATTTCAATAATGCATTTTGTTTTGTAACCAAAGCTTGCGAGGCGGCCTGCATGTGCTGGGTGAGTACAAGGGTCGCCTGCATAAGCATTTAATAAAGCTCGCAACTACATGAAAAATTACGCGATAGCTTAGGGTATCGGCCAAAAGCCATACACTTACAAATATGGGGGTTAAAATAGTAATTTCGTAGCAGCTTTTGATACTGTTTAAAGTGTTACTGTATAGTGTATACTGTACTACTACTCCAAGAAAAATAATGTACTCTCATACATGTTCTTTTGCTTCGCCTTGGGATCATACTTTCAAAAAGACATTCGCAACCACCTCTACCCTTACATATTCTTGTTGGTTTTTGTTATTGTTGTTATACTCTTTATTTTATATGGTTAAATTGAACAATGAATTAACTCTCTCCAATTCATATTAGTTAACCATGACTAAATTTTCAAATTTCATTTTCAAGGTCCCATACTAAAGCCTACTAACGAGTCTATTCGAATCTGCTATTAACATATCCAGTTCGGCTCGAACATAGAATCTTGGCTCATAATGTAACCGAATCCGAAAACCGATCCATAACTCCGAAAAGAACCGACGAATCTCTTAATCGGACTCAAATCTTATTTATATTAACGAATGATTCGAATGAAACCCGAAAAGACTCGAACTATATCCGAAATAGACTTGATATAAAAAAATTAATAGTTTAAAAATAAATGACAATCAGTTTGTTGCATAGCAATTAGTTACAAAAAATTTAAACGGGTTAAACGAGCGAGTGGAGTAAACTGTTGAATTTTCAAAGGAATTGGTTCCATTGTATTGCAAGCAAGTAATCAGACCGAGTTAATGAATATTATTAACGAATGATTAACGGGTTAAGCGGTTCGTTCACAGCTGCAGCCAAATGTGTAGGATTTTAGGCTAGTGATACTTTTTCACTGGGCCTGATTGCTGGTGAGTATGGGCTTATATAGTAAATAATAGCCAATTACAAGCCCAACTATCAATATATCACCTTCATTAGTGGACTATGGGAAATTTTGTGCAGTTCAAATGGTATGGTCAAGCAAATCAACATTATTCATCATTGTTTCAGAATAATTATAGATTAATAATAATGAATCATCTCCGAATGATCTTAACTCACAAACTATAAGAAAATTCAATCAAAAATGAGACAATTAAGGCGCACTTTAGTTTTGGTACATGGACTAATCACTCCTTTTCTTCCCTTTAATCCCGTTAACGACAACCTTAAATATTCTAGTACTAGACTATCTTAATCTCGATTCTCGAGTGACAGAAAGATGATGTATGAAAACATACATATACCAAAATAAAATACGTAGTATTATACTGTTGATCGATTCAATAGATTGGTAATGCGTAAAGCTTGAATAGATGAGTTGTTTTATTGAGCTTTTCCAAGGAATCTTCAAATGTACTGTTATGTGCCTTGCAAGCTAGGAATACAAATTTTACAGAGGAATAAAGGGATATATCTATCTTATCCCTCCACATGTGCTGTCCGCCCCCCCCTCCACTCCTCATTTTTTGATATTCCCAACTTTATAGCAACACAAGTTTTTCTCTATATTATTTTATTCTTTCAATAATATACAATAATGAAATTTAATAAATCAACATCAAAATATCCAATATATTTAAAGAATTTTTCATCTAAGCAGAATAAAGAAGGTTAGATAATATACAACTTTATCAATGTGATAACAGATAAATTATTTTTGAATTGATTCAAAAGTAAAAAATAAATATTATCTATTACTTCATAATAATACAATAATTGAAATGTTTGAAAGTAAGTATAAATAGGGGAAGCAAATATGAACTCTTCCCCCATTTCATTTAGTTGTTCCAAATGTTTTAAATTTTGACTTTTGGGAATAAAATAAATAAGCTAAAATGATCTACTAAAAAGGTTGATCAAGTGAGTATTTAGAGTTGATTAATCAAGTTTATGAAGGGATGAAAGGGGAAATTATGCTGACAACTACACGTGGCAGTTGAACCACTCACATGCCCAGCAATTATGGAGCGAATGCGTTTTCAAAAAGAAATTTGCTTACTTTACATATTTCCTTCTGTCACCTATTTAGTAACCCCACTATAAGCTAGAGTAGCTTGGACGGAGTTTATACTTTATACCATGTTTGGCTTGTAAGAATCACACTAATCGTATATTTGGATTAGGATAAATTGTAGTCAAATTATTCATTTAATTTATTTAGAATTTAATAAACAATTTCACCTAGATTAGTCAAGAATAATTGATTTGAAGTTTCCAAGGTTTTGATTTAAGATGAATTGAAATTATATTTCTCATTCATCCATTATGAATATCGGGTCATTACAAAGAAGTATTTTAATAACTAGTTCAAAAATCTCGGGTGATTTTTTTGGATTAATGATTATTTCATTATTTTTATATATAGTGAAAGACATATGTTTAGTATACTTGATAATTGAGTTATTATCAACCGACATCAAGCAATGGGACTTGAAAAATGCAAATAAAGTGAAAATCTTAGTGTCATTATCAAAATTAGAAGTTGTAATATTTGAATAAAATAAATACCCAATTTTAAAATCCACGGATCAAAATCGCGATGGAGATTTTGTTTCATGGCCTTCATTAACTATCTTATTGTTGAATATCGTCTTCATGAAATTTGAATGATTTCGCCAAAATATTTTGAACCTTCAGGGAAGATGTATGTGGTTCACCTACAAGTTCTCTCGGATACATGCAAGTTGCAACTCAGTAGGAAAATACTCGATGAATAAATATAATTTAAACGTTTATTGATTTGACCCAACCCAAAGTGAGATAAAAGAAGGAAACTTGACTGATTAGGTTATTAAATAAATCTAAAAAATCAAAATCTTATTTGATCCAATAATTAATTCTATTTATTACTTTTTCAAATTGGTGTGTTAGATTATTTACGGAGCTTTCAATATAAATTATTTTGTATTTATCGTTTCAATAAAAAAAATGATATATGAAAACATTTGCTTATGATAATTTGTTAGGATAAGAGTATACTTAACGAGTTAATAATGATGGAAATTGGACAAAAAAATGAAATAAAACAATAAAAATAAATTGAAGAGATGACGAATTCCCCCAACAATCCTATAAATTCCAATAGCTCGCCACTTTATAAAAACAGCCACTCTCTCTCTCTCTCCTCAATTAATCTCTCTGGTGAAAGCAGAAAAACATCATCGGAACTTGCAAAAGCAGCAGCTTATTGATAATTATCAAGTTGTAAAAAGTAAAAATTAGAATTGGAATAATAAAATGGAGAGGAACAGTCCAGTAAGGAAGACACACACATCAACAGCAGATCTTCTTACATGGTCCGAAAACTCCCCTCCCGCTGCCCGTTCTTCTACACGTCACCCTCAGGTCAGACAACATTTTATCATTCTCCACTTCTATACTTTAATGTCCAAATTTTATTATATTTCTATCAAAATGTATCATATGCTATGTATTATTTTAAAATGCAACTCTCCAAACCCCCTTATAATATATTTCCAACCCGTATAGTAATATCAGGCTAAGTCTGGTGATTCAAAATTTGTTAATTTGGGACAATTAAGTAATTTATAAGATTATGGTGTTGTTTAATTTGTTGTGGTAGTAATATTGATGTGAAATATGGGCAGTCGTCAGATGGAATAAGCAAAGTGGTGTTTGGGGGACAAGTGACTGATGAAGAAGTTGAGAGCTTCAATAAGAGGTTCAAGATCTATCCTTTTCTTCTTATATTATTATTATTTTTATTTTTTTATTATGATTTTGAGCTATCAAGGTTCATAATATCTTCATTTTGTTTGATTTTATGTAATATATTTTTTTTCAATTTCTATACGAAGGATGAATAAATGCTGAGAAACGTGGGAATAGTACGGACATTTGGTTGCATATATTTTTGTTCTTTACTATATACTGGCCTCATTATTATTATCTTTCAATTTTTCATCTTCCTTATTTAATGTTCAAAATGGAATACAGCTCAGGTTTTTTTGTTACATCCATAATTGCCTTCCATTTATTGAATTCATGTAAGCTAGTTGCATTTGTAATGTTTTCGGGGATAAGTTGGACATTTTTAATTACAAAAGCTAATTTACTGGATAGTAGGATTGCAACTTCAGTAGTTAATCATCTTTTGTGGTAGTTAATCATCTTTTGTGGTTATTCTTCTCATATTGTATTTCGACAACTAATACTACCTCCGTCGCAGTTGTCAGAGCACAAAATTTTTGTTCATCTCTTGTTTGAACTTAAATATGTTTATTTGTGTTTTATAATATCTTATAAAATGTATCGATGGAAAGAGTTTGAAATGTAATTTTAATTGATATAATTTTAGGTAAGTATTATCTGTCCTGACAAAAATATAAGTCGAAGTTGAAGAAGAATGGAAACAAAAGTCGAAAAGTGAGCCAATCTTTGTGGGATGGAGGGTAATATTTATATTGGGAAGTTAATACTCCCCCCTCCATCCCATTTTATTAGGAAAGTTTAGTGTGTAGACTGTAGAGTAATGCCGTAGAGGTAGTAGTCTAATTTCTTAATTAGCCCGAATAAGACATTACATTTAATATGGGTCGGGCTAATCTCCCTTTTATTGGTGTCAATTGAGTATCATTCGCTCTTGTTTTATTTGTTGTTTTAGGAAGCCATGTTCTGGTTACAAATTGAAAGAGATCACTGGCAGTGGTATTTTTGCATCCAAGGGTGAAAATGATGAACCAGAACCTGATAGTGACGATCCAGCCTCTGCTAATAAAACTGGAGTACGCATGTATCAGGTACTTGTTAGATTATTGGTGATGCTAATACAAAATGGCCTTTAACTCATGCCAGTGCATGTAGGATTCTGTACGGGTTATTTTAAGATTTGATATCTTGATTTGTCATCCAGCAAGCGGTAGCTGCTATCAGCCACATCTCATTTGGAGAAGAGGAGTCCATCTCTCCCAAGAAACCAGCTAGTTTGCCTGAAGTGGCAAAACAGCGAGAGTTGAGTGGGAACCTTGAAAGTGAAGCAGAGGCAATGCTGAAGAAACAACTTTCAGAAGCAAAATGCAAAGAGCTTAGCGGACATAACATCTTTGCTCCCCCTCCTGAAATCAAACCTCGGCCTTTAAGTGCCCGTGCATTGGCCTTGAGAGAAAGCATTACCATTGGAGAACCTGCACCCCAGAGTGTAAGCTTTTTCTTAAAGTTTTGCACACAAGTAAACTGAATTTGAAAACACAACCATGTTCATTTCCTTTTCCCCTCGTTGGATGTTTTTGTTAGTGAAGACCTTGCTTATTTTGCATCGTTAAAGGAAAACACATTGCAATGTCCATCTCTTTAACTTTCAGGCCGTAGATGAGAAAAGCAGTGAACCTGCAATCAAAACAGCTAAGAAGATCCCCAACCAGAAATTTTCTGAGCTAACTGGAAACAACATCTTCAAGGAAGACGCTTCTCCTGCATCAGCTGAGAAATCATTAAGCTCTGCAAAGTTGAAAGAGATAAGTGGGAACAATATTTTTGCTGATGGAAAGGCGGAGTCTCGGGATTACTTTGGTGGTGTCCGCAAACCGCCAGGTGGTGAGAGCAGCATTGCCTTGGTATAACTTGGCTTGGTTTCTGACTCGGGTGTTTTTACGACAATCTTTTTATTACTAGTGGTCATTTGTGTCATGTATTTTAGATGCTGTGATGCTGGATTCTATGTGTGTCAGACCAGGCTTATTGATTAGTTGGATTGTCTTTTCGTAATCCTTTGCCTTCTATCTCCATATTAATGAGGTATTTGACAAAACTACTGGTTCTGATTGTTTTAATTTGGGGGAATTTGACTTAATTTTCTGCAAAACAATATGCATTTATCTATTAATTTACATATTCAGTTAGATTTTTGGTTTTAAGATTGACCAGAGTGCAAACGAAATAACAGCCTAACAATAGGTGAATAGAAGGTTAAGAATAACTTAAAACAAATTAGCAATAATGAGAGTAGATATGACCATAATCTATATCTATAGTTTATAGTAGTATAATAAAAAGCAAATTTGAGTTGCACAGTAAAAATTTCGTCTAACAAATTCGGTGTATAAAATGGTTGTTCCTTAAGCTTCATTGATTGTAACCAAGCGTATTTTTAGAATTGCTGCGGTGTCGATTTTTTGATGCTGATGCAGCCGACACCAGATTATTCGATTCAATCCCCGCTTCTCGATCTCTTTACATTTATCTTCTCCCCCCCCTCTCACTCTCTAGTTGCCACTCCGACACCAACTCGGCTGACAAACTACCGACCCGCTTCATCATGGCTTCGCCTCAGCCCGTTCCAAACTCTCCTCTTTGCATCTCAAACACTTATCCCAATCCAAAGAATTCGAAATCGAAGAAGTCTGTAGGATCCTTGATATATAAAAAGAGCGCATCGAGTCTAGACGCTTCTCCATCCTTCTTTCATTGCGGCGATAACGAATCAAGTAGGTTTTCAAATGTAAAAAGGGTATTCAATTTCAGCCCAACTGCTTTTACGTTTAATGTTTTAGAGTTCAAAGTTAAATAATTATGCAATTTCAAATTTATTTTGATTTAGGGTTCTTGTTTCAAAATTTGTTCTAGTTTCAATTTTGCAATTGAAAATTTATGTAATTTGAAATGGGATTTTGGTTTAGGATTTTTTTGTTTGACCTCTAATTTATGATGAATTTCATTTTATTTGATTTATTTTATGATTTTTGGGTTTCAATAATCTAATCTTAGTGGAATTTTGAGAAGTAGTAGATTGTTTAGCTTTTCATATTGGGTCAATTGGTTTGTAAAATGGAAATTCTTCAGACAATAATGCTTTCATTAGTTTTGCTAATGAATTAAATTTTTTACTCTTTCAATTTTGCAGTCCTGATGATAAACATTAGGATTGAAGTTTGTTCTAATTATTGAGTTCTTGGAGGATTATATGCTCGCATAAAGATTGAATTTTTATGAGTACCTTTCATCCCAGGACACACCATTTATTTGTTTCAATGATTGAATATTTGAAGGTTTAGAATTTAGCATAAAATCTGCATTTTTATGTATATCCTCCATATTGAAATGATGCGTATTGAGATACGTTTACCGATATCTGAGTCGTTTAATTCGTTCGCTGAAATATTATTGAACTCAATAGATTTGTATGTGTGTGGCCCACAGGCTCGGATAATAGTAAGTTGTATAATAATAATGATTATTAAATTCTTATTATTAGAGCGATTAATAGTGAATCTAGCTTGATCGGCTGTAGCCTTAAATTATCGTGAGCCGCTATTAATATGATTCTTAAGGTGAAATATTTAAGTTAATGTCGTTTCTTTAAACCCGGTAAAAATAAAATTGATACTTGATTATTACATGACAGGCCTTGATAAAAGGGAATCAATTCTTATTTATTCAACAATTACTACATCTTATCATCGTCTCAAAGTCGAATAGCAATAAAATGTTAAATGTTTTAGTTGTTTGAAATGTTGCGTTTGGGGTAGTTCATCAGATAATTTTGCATTCACTTTGTGATCAAGGCATTTATTGCTTTATATGATGTGTATATAGGTGAAATGGTACACAGGATTATATTTAAAAACAGGTTTGGATAAAATATTTTTGTGCAAACATCTTTGATTGATTTTTGTTTAAGAATGATGACTTGGTGAGATTGGTAATGCTCCCTTGTTATTTGATAATATGTCTCAATCATATTTTGTTGCTTATAATGCTTATAACTACCAATAATTTAATAGGTGCTTTCTTCCGTTTTAGGAAACAAATAATAAAGTATTATTTTGGGAAATATATGGACGGAATGAGTTCTGAAAATTTATATATTAAAAGAGTTAAATAATGGATTAATTAGCTGGTTTTATGCTACATAAATGGAGTTACCAACGGCTCGAAGTTATGAGTACACCTAAAAGTAAAATATCATGCTTGACATCAAAAGTTTTCTTTGATTTTTTGTTCCAAATGGTGACTTAGTGAGATTGGTAATGCTCTTATGTTGTTTGATAATATGTATGTGTTGGAATTGAAGACCAAATTTTAGCGGGCAAAGCGGTGGGAGTCGGGGCAAGGTGGGCCTTGCTGGAGTCACACGACAGTCCGACCTCCCGGGGACCTTTTATTTTTTGGAAAACAGTAGAGTCGGGAGATGGGTCGGGGGGCTTGACCTATGTCGACACTCCCAGGCGGGTTCGGAAGACCGTTTTTAGGCGGTTTATCTTGAAGCCTAAGAAAGACCTAGCATTGGTGGGGTTTGTTTTGGCGCATAAATCTTAGGATGTTTTACATGAGTTTATTTATCATAAAATATTAGAATGGCATGTCGTCACCCAGAATAATATTAGATTAACTGTATTATTGAAGAATATAGTTTTTGTTATTGAAAACTTAGAGAGAGTTTATCTTTGTTAGCATTAGGTTTTGTAGTTAGATTCTTGGTGATAAGAAAATACTTTCAGTATAGATTAGCCCGAGTGGTAGGGCTTACTTGACGATCTTTTGGTTTATTAGTGGATTACTGCGTGACATGACGTACCTTCGCGTTGAGGGTAACTTTGTATAAAATTCTTGTGTACATTTATTTCGCATTTAAATTTGTAATAGATTTATTATTGATTCTTGGCTAGGAGGATTTTAGAGGTCTTAAATCCTAATAATTGATATATCGGATGCTTGGTTGTACCTTGGTTGTGAGTTTAGAATCAATGGTGAAATGGTAGGCGAAGGAATTGTGACACTAGTTGTAGAAATTCGATGGAATCGATTTTTCGCGTGGAAAGATGTGTATGGAGGATTATTTATGCGGAAATAAAATTTGAACAAAGAAGATGGATGGAGATGCGTTGATGGAATTGGACCCAGACGGAGTCTTGGGTGTGATCGTACCTTATTTGTTAAGGAGCGTGGTTGCTAACGTTCTTGGGAGACATTTGCAAAGGCTAATGAAGGCTTTATGCGTCTGTATGAAACGTCTACAAACAATAAGGTACTTCTCGTGAAAAAGATGTTTCACGCTTAAAATCTTTTATGCTTGAGACACCTTGCGATTTGTGCGTATTAATCAGCGGCGGCCGGTAGATGTTAATGTTGATGATGAGATCTAGACTGATTTTCTTTGGCCGTTGCAGAAAGTTGGGACAATGAGGCGGTTAGCAATTACGTAGGTACTATGAGGTTGAACTTAAGGTGGTTGTAAATATCTTGTCGAGGAGATACGTGAAAACCGTATGAGAGTGAAGGTCTTGGGAGTTCTAAATTAAGTGTAGGAAGAGGAAGAGCAGGGGAGGCAGAGGTTTGGAAGCGATGGGGAGATCGCGAGTAGAGGTAGAAGTAATTTTTGATCTTGTGTGTCGGGGTTGTGGCGAGGCAGGTTGCATGAAGAGGCACTTCGAGCTAGCGGTGATGCTTTCGTATTTGTGTTGGCGATTATTAACTTTGGTTTTATACATAGATACTTCCGTTGATTACTTGGATAGTAGATGCAGGAGTTTCTTTTTCATACTAGGATGTAATGGTGAATTATGTTTTTACGGAAATTATAGGATTTTCCATGCTAGCGATGGTGAAGCAGTTGGATGCTTAGTAGGTATGGGAGATGTGAATGCGAGGTTGCCGAATGGTTCTTTTAAAGGAAGCGAAAGCAAGGTGAGGTATGTTCGAAATTAGGGAAGAGTTTAATTTGATTGATCATTGTGGATGGTGATGGTTATAGAACTACT
The DNA here is from genome assembly GCA_019722365.1 of Lithospermum erythrorhizon. Classification (NCBI taxonomy): domain Eukaryota; kingdom Viridiplantae; phylum Streptophyta; class Magnoliopsida; order Boraginales; family Boraginaceae; genus Lithospermum; species Lithospermum erythrorhizon. Next base: position 51,149 of record JADFUC010002302.1, on the reverse strand, counting down.
TTCGAAGACGGTAGCTGGAAGGTTGTTCGGGGAAGCGATAATAGCAAAGGAAGCCAGTCGGGTACTACATGCTTCAGCTACTTGATTCTCAAAAGAATCTGAGTAGAGATGCAGGTGTAGAGAAAAAGCAAGTGAGATTAGACATGGGAGTTTCTCGAAGATAGAAAGTTGTCGTTGGTCGAATTCCTATTACGGATGTCTTTGGCATGAGATTCTCGGGGATTACGATGGCGTACCAAATGAAAATTTTACATTAAAAGGTCGAGAAAATTTTATTTGGCCAGTATAATACTTCATTTAGTGAAGAGTTGGAAACTCAAAGAGGAATTTTGGGAAGGATGCAGCGGTTAGGAGTTGCATGAATCATCGAGTGCTTGGGCGTATTTCAAACTTCGCGAAGAGTATCAGCCTCACGATTATTTGCTAAGCATTGAAGGGTATTACGATCAAACACGAGGTCGATAATTAGATCAAAGAAGTGGTATGCGTCAGGATGGGAAGAGAGAATTCGTAATGACAATCCAAGCTTAGAGGTTTTCGAGGTATGCAGGTTGAGATCATAAAGAAGATCGAGAAAGCGAAGCGAGCATGGTGATTATGCGAATGAGGGAAAAAGTCAGCGGGGAGTAGAGTAATGACTATTAGATTCTGCTTGATAGTCAAGTTGGTGTCATTCGGAGATATTTTGGGATTGGAAAGGAAGGTACTAAAGTTGGGATGGAAGCCGGTGGGAGTTGATGGATGATGAACTCGGGAGGGCTGCTATGAGATGGTGTTTTGAAGACGGTGATCCGAAATTTGTCTTCAAGTAGAGGTGTTTGAATTGAGGCCAAATTTTAGCGGGCAAAACAGTAGAATTAGGAGGCAGTCGGGCACTGGAGTCGGGACAGTCTGAACCTCGGGGATTCTTATTTTTTTGGAAAACAGTAGAGGTCGGGAGATGGGTGGGGAAGCGGCCTATGTCGACCCTTTGCGCTACCAGCAGCAGGGTTCAGAGACTTGTTTTTTAGGCAGTTTTGACATCTTGAAGCCCAAGAAAAGACCTAGCCTTGGTAGGGTTTGTTTAGCCTATATAAATATAGGATGTTTATGATTTTATTTATCACACAAATAATAGAATGAAGTATAATCATCCTAGAATAATATTATGTCTTTAATATTGAAGAACATAGTTTTTGTTAAGCTTAGAGTTTATCTTTGTTCTTGATAGGCTTTGTAGTTTGAGATTTTTGGTGATAAGAAAATACTCATTATAGATTATAAATTTAGTGGTAGGGTTTTGTACTTGATCTTACGATTTATTAGTGGACTATTCTCTGCAATGACAGGGCGTGCGCTTTCGTATTAGGGAACATATAAAATTCTTGTATGCATTTATTTTTTGCATTTAAATTTAAATAGATTCTTATTGATTCTTTAAAGCTCAGAGAGGATTTAGAGTGCTTAAGTCGATTAGTAAAAAAACCATATTATATTTACTTATAATGCTTTTATTTTTATGTGTTCATTTACTTGATCAGGAAGCAGTCGAGCTATACTCCAAGGTTGCAAGAACAGCTAAAAATACTTGTACAAGATTGATAATTTATGCTCTCTCATTTCAAGGTTGAGATTCTTTCTTGTATTTATCTTTCCTTGGTAGAAAATTAGGTAATTAACATTGAATGTTTTAAATTACCTCTGTATTACATCATTTATATGGAGAATGGTTTATTTTGGAACTAACAACATACGAGCCATACATGACTTATAGAGTAATTGCTCATATGATTTTTATAAGTGATCCTTCATGTTGAAGTTTATGGACGACATACATGCATGATTTTTGCATTACTGAGAATTATGTTATTATCCTGGATCTGTCCTTAACATTTAATCCTGAGGTACACAATTTTTTTTTTATTACGAGAATAGATTAACAATTATGTACTTATTACTACTGTTAAATAGTATGACTCTCTCCAAATAATTGAAGTCCCTTTTCCTTTTCCATCAAAGAAACCCAAAAATAGATGTCGAGGTCCAGTGGTTTGAATTTGAGGAGCCATTTTTCATCTTCCACACCGGTAAAAATAAACATCTCTTATATTTGGACTTAAATATTTATTATTTAGTACACTTAAGATATTAGGTAGTTAGAGCAAACCGTTAAAGGGACATGATGCCTAAACATAATTAAAATACAGATGAGAATCATCATCCGAGTTATATCTACAAATTGATTCTAATAGTCCAAATGATTTAATAATCCTCTATTTTGACATTAATAAAGTTTGTAGTTAAGTACTTAATTAAAATAGATCACGAAACTGCTACAATCTAACTTTTAGAAAGCCTATTCTTGGGAGGGCAGGTGATGATAAAGTTGTCCTTTATGGTTTCAAAATGTGGTGAATAAGTGAAAATGACTCAATCCTGTCCCGATAAATATCACATCGCTACTCTATGCAAATTGCCTTTGTTGAGTAGTGTTGCACTCTCGTTTCCTGATTATAAGTATTTTATCACTTTATTGTTACTAAACATTGCTACATAATTAAAGCTTGTGCATAAGGACAATTTCATACTAATATAACTTAAATCACTTTCAGATACAAGTTTACCTTTGACTTGAAAATTGAAAAAGCTACACGAGAATAGTATGCAAGAAAATAAAATAGGTGTAAAGATCGTAGAGAATTACATGGCAGGGTATCTAATGCTTTTTCAATATTTATTTAGAGATTAATAATAAGAGAGTTAAGGAACTTGACAAAACATATTCCTTATCAGGAAATCACGATATGTGTATCCAAGTGGGTTTGATAAAACTGGAAAATCTGCTGCAGTTCTCAAATATGATTTGGAAGTTGAACCTCAAAAATGTGTGACAAGGGCAGAGTTTGGAGGAAATATATTTGGGTCAGAAGTTCTATTTGAACCTATGTGCACAATGAGACCATGGCGGGTATACATTTCAATAATAACTCATGTATTTCAAAACTAATGTTGACTGATTGTGAATCTTTTGATAATACAATAACGATTAGTCCGTATTAGTTAGTCCCGTATTTTGACCCGTCAACTAGTATCTCATATGAAATGGCGGTTGATTTACAAATATGGAACCAACCTTCTAAAAGTGTAAAACCGTCACACTAACGATCCCTCGAGGTCCATGTCCTGAAATATTACGAATGAATTTAATTGCGGATGTACTCCAATTAATCAATAGACTAGAGGTTTACTTTTCAATAGATTAATAGAGGATATTGACTACTGAGAACTTATGGATAATGAACAGAGTTGTCATGCTTCAACTTTAAAGAAATATAACTGTCATTTATTATTTCATAATACGGGTCTCAGAATTTGTTCTTCACATAGGAAAATACAAACCACCAGTCACAAAACCAACCAAAAGCTCACACATATCCCATAACATGGATAAAAGCTCAAATTTCTCAACTGAAAAGCAAGATGCAGAATGCAACCAGTTCAAGGTGGTCACACAAACAAATTAAGCATCATCGTGCCCCATCAAAGCCAGCAACATTTTCTCATAGTCTCCACTTGTGTCCTTAGCAATGGCACGGTCAAGTGGAACGCTGTTCCTCCTGTGATATTCATCCTTTATGATTTTCAGATCAACTTCAGCTCTCGTGGTGACAACCCTAGTAAGATCCCATTCTTCTGTACCTCGCTTGTTGACTGAATCCCGAAGAACCTTCTCAAAGTACTTCTCAGGATATGCCAAACACTGGATGGTGGATGTTAATAATGCAACAAAGTCATTCTCGCATTCAGCTTCCAGATCCTGAAAATTATGTTCTATGTCAAATATTGGAACGAATAAGTTACTAAATAATCAGATCGCAACTCAATATACGTCCATACCTTCTCTACATCATTTCCAAATAGATTCTTGTACTGGTTTAGTGTTGCGTTAATCTGAGCTTTGCTCCTGGTGCTAAAGATTCTGATGATATCATCATCAGTGAAAGCCTTGTCCTTGATTTTCTCATGTACAAGTTTAGCCTCTCTCTTTGCAAGAGTCAAATCTGCTTCATCCCCAGGGTATCTGTATGCGGTTATCAGAGGCACCAGTAGCTGAAGACGATAAAAACAGTTCTTAAAGGTGATCATTAAACAATCTGACAAGAATAATCCAAGATATAACGATAACAAGACTAGTCTTAAATCTTGAAAAAACAATAGCAGGTATATATGATTATTCATTCAGTATATGCTCTTTGTATATTTCATAGTAGTTGAAAGGATTAATACAAAAAGATGTTACCTTGCGGCAGTCACCCTTGGTGTGATAAGAAACATCCTCCTCGAGGGACTTCTTATAACGAGCATGATAGGCTTCCCTAGCCAAAATCAATTCTTTTGGAGACCTTGTGCAAGCAATCTCCATGAGAACCTGGTTGCTAGAAGTCCACCTCTTTGTAGCTTCATTAGCTAAGTATGCATCACGTTCGGCAGACTCCAGCGTCCATAGTAGGACTGCTCTCTGAAAACACATGATAGGGAACATCATTTAAGTGGTCATTGTTACTTTATGTTCAAATTACCATCTCAAGTCTACTTGGTTTGGTTAGATGGATTAAGAGCATGTCTACAAACAAAATTGGCAACCACCACACTAGTTAATTGGCGGAACCAGGAATTTTGTGTAAGGGATGCGGGGAACTAACATTAGACAAATTCATTTAGAATAACTGGGATAATATAGAACTACAGGAATATCATTACACCGACCTTAGATCTTAACGGCTAGATTAACCGCATTCAAAATATGGAAAAGTACCTCGAAATCACTCGACAATTCCTTATCCAGTGCTTTGAGCAGATCCTCGCCATGAGTTTCAGCATAGGCCTGCCTAATAGCCTTGCGTTGAGCAGCATTTCGGTGACCCAAAATGGATATGATCAAGTCCTCATTTGTTCCCCATCCTACAGATTTACCACATCAACAACCCACAAACATAAACCATTCAACCAAATCAATAAAAGAATTGTGAAGAATTAAATAAAGACTCGATTTTTCCAATCATATAATGGATTAGATAGATCAAGAATCTTACACCCATCATTTACTTAATTCAGACAATCCAATCACAAACAGACCAAAAACATAATTGAAATCAGAACAAACATAGTTCAAATAATAGCAAAACATAGTTTAAATGAGTGGCGAAACAAGAGAATAGAGAAAAGTGATGATGGTCGGTAGAAACAGATACCAGACTATGTTTTATTACCTGAAAATGCCTTGTGGAGCTGTTCAACATCTTCTTGAACTGAAGGGACACAAGCAGGAACTGTAAGAGTAGCCATTTTGATATTGATAAAAAGGCTATTCTAATGCTCAATAAGATGAGTAATGTTGGTGTTCTTAAACAAAAAATATTGGAGTCTTATTTATTACAAATCGTGACATGTATGTCCAAACGCGCATTCATAATCGATTAATTGACATAAGAGGGTGCAATTACATTAAATTTAACATAACTGTCATTGAAAATCTGGTCAATAATTTTATGTGTGAGCGTCGGTATTCGGAGGAATTTGGATAAGCAGCGTTAACTTGAAGAATATTTTAATTTATCTACCCATTTCTTTTATTTTCTTTATTTTTAATTTTTTTACATAAAAGCAAATTATCTACCATTAAATAATGTTTTATCTTGTCCCTTTACTATCCTCTACAAAACTAACGCCTGACGCGCTCATGCGCAGCATCGCCTCGCTTCTTGATTAATGGCGAAAGTAGCTTAGAAATCCTCTGCTCCTTTGGTAAAAAGGCAGAATTCTAGAGAGGCGGATAGGTTGAGCTTTTGTAGCGGGGAGATTCGACGGAGTTGTCGGAGGCCGGTGGGGGTGGCGTTTGTGGTGGGGGAGGTTAGAGCGGGGAAGGGTAGTGTGGCGTTGGAGGGAGGCGGCAGTGGTGGGCGATGAGGAGAGAGGGGTGGGAGGCGTGGGGAGGGGAGGGGGGTGATGAGTAGTTGAGGAGGGTAGGTAGTGGTTGGTGTTTGGAGGGGTGGTTTGAGAGGAAGAAAGATGAAAATGAAGTGTATGTTTAATGAGGGTAATTAAGTTTTTTAATATGAAAATGATCTTTAAAATAAAAAAATTAAAAGGGTGTTACAAATTAAAATTCCTTTAAAAAGAATGCTAGTTACCCCATTTCCTCTTCGTATTGTAAGAAAAATACATCGAAATCATAAATTCATTAGCCGGTTTGCATATTGCTAAGACATTTATATTAATGATGAGCTGAGCTAAAAGATGCCAAGTGCATAAGAAACAAACAGCTCTTCAATACATCAAAGTAACTGGAGTTTGCCAGCTTGCCTATAACAGATCATATACAGCAAGCGATTTGTTACATGGAATAAGAAAAATGTGTAACCAGGACCAACAAGAACTACAGACATCTCCAGTTCAAGCAATGAATAGCCTCAAATTGTTGAGAGACAAACTATACAGAATCTTAACTGTTTATTTTGTTTCTGGTTAGCGAGAACAAATGATAATCTACATTACATAAGAAACTTCTTAACAACAAAGACACTTCCGTGGAGAATAGATCAACTCAGCTTCTGCCAATATCGCGTACTGGAACAGTCATACTGGTGCTTGCATCTTTGAACAAGACAGTAGCTAACGACTTGGAGGCCCATGCATTGGCATTCAAAGCTCCCTCTTGCAGATTACTTCTCTTGCGGGGATCCTTTAGAGAGTTCAACAATTGTACAGCTCGATTGAGAAAACCCAAGAGATGCTCCCTGAAGCTCCTAAATCTTATATTCATATATCCTGCTGAAAAGTGAGATAATTTCCGCAGAGCTGGGAAAATGATATGAAGTAACCTCAGAAGTACGAAGGCTGTTGCCAGAGCCAAATATGTCTCCTGCTTGAGACAATTTTCAGAGGATCTGGTCCATGAGAATGGACAACTTCCCATCTCATCGATGTCCTTCAAATTATCTGAGACACAGCCAATCTTGTCCAAGTATTTTCCATCTATAGGAGCCTTCTTCATACCTATAGAAGGAAACATTAGATGGAATGAAAGACGAAGGAAAAGCAAAGCTGATGAATTCATTAACATGTCATCTGCAACTTGAGCAGTGTTGATGAATGTAGAATTTATTTTTCTTCTTGATGCTTAAGATGAAAAAATTTAGAAAAATAAAAAATGTGTTTGGACACTTTATAACGCTTATCAGCTAGGGGTTTAAAAATCATTAACTTCGCTGTCAGCTTGTGATGGCATAAAAAATTCAAATAAAAAGTATCCACACGCTCTCACCTGTGATTTCGCGGTAGAAGGCAGTGAGAGAATCCAGGGTCCGCGATCCACTAAACCGTACTTGCATCGTAGAATTTAATAGGACCAAGGTAGGAAATCCGCGAACTCCATACTTGGGGAGAATGCTGCAATTGGAACAAAGGTTATTTTCACTGCTGTGACATGCTATACTAAAGGAAATAATATAGAAGAAACAAATTGTCCAACCTTGGCCTGACGGATGACTCTTCTATTGCAAAATGAGGAAAGGAGGGGAAAAGGTAGGAGAGAGTAGAAAAGGTAGGTCTAAACGTTCCAGAGAATGGACACCAAGATGCATAGAAGAGAATGGCAACGTAATCATGTGTTCTCTCATAAACCATGTTCAACGCCTTATGAAGAGAATCCTCATCCCCCTTCAATGCAGAAGTAGAAATGTGATGAGATTTTATACAAATATTTTGACTACATATATCAATGTTTTGAGGGTTTTCAATACTAGGTACAAATATCAATCAAATATCACAACAATCAGCATCTTAAGAAATTGATAAAGCTAATAAAGAACTAATAAGTAATTCATACATCAGAAAACCAATGCCTTTCTCCGCTAAATCAAAACTGAGTACCAGTCCAAAATACATCAAAAGACACATAACCACAATGTCCCATTTCGAGTTTCAGTCGTAGACAAGTAACCGCTTCCCTATAGACCTGTAGTTCTAGGACGTGACATGCTTCGTTTCTCACTGTTAGTTTTCAGACCTCATAATTCCATCTTATACAATATCACTACTAATGGTATCGATATATTTGGACTTTGAAATACATAACTAAAAACAGTTGAACATGTAAATTGTGAAGTGACACAAGAGAATATATAAAACAAATACCAAGACTATCAACTATCAAACTATAACAATTTCGAAGTGCCTTATGAACTATCAAGGAATGACCAATTCCTTCTTCACAAACATGAAATCAGCTAATGGTTACCAGTTCAACTTAATATCATTTAATTAGAGGCAACTAAATGTTATAGCTGCAGCCTTCAACTTCCTAAAATCAAAAAAGTTAGTGTCATTTGAACATTTCTAAAAAAAACGTGTGAAACCATCACACTAGCACACTAGCGCCCCTCGAGCTCCCTGCCGTGGGATTCCTCCTTCCAGGGAGGAGGTGAATCGCGGATGTGCCTCAACTGGGACGAGAGTTCCTTTAAACCACTTCAATATTGCCACTTGCATTACTCAAACCCACACCCACACCCCCATGAAGATTCTAGGGTGCTGTCATTTGAACATTTCTCATTTCGATAGCTAGTTTCCCTATTATCTATCAAAATCATATATTAAAAATCCTATTAACATTTTACTAATATTAACATGAGAGTAAAAATTCAACCTTTCCGCATAACTAACCCATAAAATCATCCATAAGGTTTAAAGAACAAAAAATTACATAAAAAAGTGAACTCAAAAAGAAAATAATGAATATAATAATAAAAGATAAAAAAAACACACCTCAACTACACCAGATGAATACCAAGAATCGATCAAAGTCAAAGGGCAGGACCCCAACAAAGATTCTTTAACAGATCCCAAACGGCAAACTGAATATGGTTTGTCCACGAAGGAGGCGGTGGCGGACGGTGGTTTGATTAAAACAAAAAATAAAGCTAACCAAACTGCCCAAATTTCATAATTTTGCATTTTTTGCAATATGTGTTTAGGAATAGTGAAAAAGTGGAATTTGAGTGTAATTATTTAGTGGGTGGTGTTGAGAAATGGGAGCTTGAGACCCTCTGATGAAGGTCTAGAGGGAGAAAAATGCCTTAATTCTGTTGCTTTTGTAAATAAAACTGGACAATTAATTTGGGACAGATTGATTTTTCTTGGGCTTGAGAGAGACTGTAGGAATTTAAATGACTATGTCAACTGATAAAAAGACATTCAACAAAAACTAGGTGGGTTAAGCGTTGTTATTTGAAATTCTGATCTTTAATACTCTGATAATTCACAAAGAATTCATTGACATTTTATCGAATCTGCAATTAACACCATTGTTTCCCTTTATCTAGAAATTATTGTTACTCGATTCCGTCTTTGGTGTTAGGTGAGCGGGTATCGAGTCGGGCCTTTTAAGTAAATATCGAATTAACGGATCGCTACCAATTACTCAATTTGTACATAAACAGATGTAAAAAGCTAAAAACTAATTGGTTTTAACACCTATTGAGTGCATGCACTTTATCAAGTAGGGTAATTACCCTGTTTGTTGTGGGTAGTGAGTAATACTTTCAATCCAAGTCGACTCGCCGACGTATAACGAGTCGTTTTTCGATCGAGTAATCTAACAAATACCGGATTACTCAATCCACTGACTATTCCTAAAATTACGATCTTAATTGACATCCGAAACTTATTATTAAGTTAATAGTAAAGTATGTTGAAAATACTACAATTTTTTTTCAAATAAATATATAACATATTAAAATTTATTTGAATTCAAAATTAAAAAGAGTCAACTTATTAAAATTAAAATGCCATAATCTATTAACTCAAGCACACCTTATTATTTGGGCTTTACCAAAGTGTTGCTACTTTCTAAGTCAATAATGCTAGATGCTAGATTCTATATTTTTCTACCTCCATTATTGTGTGGGCGGAATAAATAATTTTCAAGTATTTTAAAAATTTTGCAATCACAAACATATATAACCATTTGTAATTTTCTACCTCCATTATTATTTGACGGAACATACATTATTGAATATTATTGTATATGGTCTTGGCATTCGAATTTCAGTCTCATTCAATTTCATCCACAGGAAGACTACTGATCTCAGTATCTCGATCACTACTGTTGCATGAGTGAATTGAATTATTAGAGAAGTAAAGATGTCTACGCTCCTTCTTCCTTTAATTTGATTGATACTAATCGTATGATATGATGCATGCCAATTCAATTGCCAAGTAGTGAGGGAAAAACTGATATTGTGCTTTACGCATCACACATTTTGCCATGCTGGATTATTTGGTGGTGAGCCACCATCGTACCCGGCCTCACATACGAAAGACGAAATTTCGCGGTTGATCCTTTAATAACGACAACAGAATACTTTCGTATCCCCGATAATGACACAATATTATACTTTGGCCCCCGATAAATGACACACAATCACAGATTGCATTCCGGATAAGAACACAATTTTGTCAAGTGTTTCTTTAGATTTAAACGTTACTTTATGTGATCAAACGCAATAATTATATCAATATTCTTGGCACTAAAGTTGCTATTGCTATTGGTCATACCAAAATATAATTTGGCATTACCCGTGCCTACTATTTAAGACAATTTGACACCATTTTATTGTGCTTATCACACGTCACAATGCATGGATGGGCCGGGTGGCATGGAGGAGACGGCCACGTTTATAAAATTGTTGGTATTTGTTCACTCAAATGTAGTGTAATAATCGTATTATTTATTGGCAAGCGATCACCACACCACCACATACACTCGTGAGATGCTTGAATAATTAAATTGCGGAGAGCGGTCAAATTAATGGAAAGAGCGATTTTATGATCAGAAGATTATTTAATTCGATTTCTCCTATCATCATTTTGGCTGAATCCGTCTTGCTGCCAATCCAAGGTTTCATCATCCATTGGGCACTCACGGTAGGGGTTGGATCCATTGTTACATAAAAGAGATGCTTGAATGAAAGAAGAAAAGATGGCCACGTTTCATGTTTTGATTGACTTGTATTTTTATGCATGACATGTGAATGAACAGCGATACCTTTATGCGACATCTAGATTTTTCATCATTTATCATGATGCAAACATTCAACATCATACATTCAAATCCTCATGTTTATTCGGTGCAACTAATTCAACAAGGATTTTAAATTCACTGTCTATATTAATTATTAGAGCTTATGTTGATAATGTGAATGAATTAATAATGTCCAATTTTTTTGACATACTTCCTACAATTTATTTTAATTATCGTTTTTCTTTCAATTGTCAATTTTTTTATGATTAATTACTTTTTAGTTAAAAGTAAATAATAATTAAAATTTGACAAACGTAATATATCATCAAACCTTCCCGATTAACTTGCCCGCATTTTATTTGAAGGGGTCATGTGTTTGGAAGAGTAAAAATGTCGATTAATTAATTTGATTATGATGAAGTATTTTGGTATAGGCCGTATGGGGTGTTCTAATTAATAGGATTAAAAGATGTACTCGGGGATTTAATTCGAATGAATTGATGTCTTAAGCAAAACTTTGACATCATTAATCTTTTTGTAAACATTAAATTAATTATTTCTACACTTTGAATAGACATTTTTATATTGCTTAATACTCCATCCTCGGCCTTTATTTGTATTTCTAATTCTAAAGATTAATTTTGACTACTTTTTTATTATTGTAATTATCAACCAACCAATTATATAATTTTAATTACTTTATTATTTTATATTTTCACTATATATTGACTATTTTTATTTTTTCTTAATTTATACGCAAAACGACTAAAAAATAAGAAAATAAGGAAATAGTAATAATTATTGTAGTATGTGGACTAACTTTTTTTGTGTGGACCAAATTACTAATTATCGATTTTTTTTTCCAATTTTATCCCTACATAAACATGTATCTTTTCTTCTTTTAACTTATCACTATTTTAATTTTCAAATATAAAATAGTCAAAAATAGAGAGAGATGAATACTAAATAATCAAACATTAAATATTTGTTTTAATAATGAATGAAAGACATCCGTGAGTAAACTAACTTTTTATTAATCATTTAAACGTTTGTAATTACAATATTTAAAAAACAAACGTAGCGAGTAGGCGAGTATTATCATTGATTTTATTTGCCCGTGCATTCTGCGCGTATGTCGCATCTTCAACATAATTCGTCTCCTTACATTCTTTTAATATTATAATTCTTCTCCTTATTTTCAAGTCCATTATTGTCTGAAGATATTATTTTGTGAGTTTTAACCTCTTCTTCAATGCTAAGTACACAAAAGAAAAGTACAAACAAACTCATAGGTAATAGGTTTAGTGTTACTATTTTTTCGATCCTCAAAAACAACACTTTTTTGGAAGTCAATCTTTGTGTTGCTGCAAATTCAATCACAACTGCCACCCTTTTTGTTCTGCAGGTAAAAACCCATGCATACTTTTAATATATGCTTCAAAAAATTGCTTTTTATAAATATTTTTGTTAGATTTTAATTGCTAGGTTCATATGTTTGACGCCAATATAGATCAGATATCAGAGATCTATGTCTTAGATCCTTCATGACAATTTTCAATGTTTAGCATAAATTAACGTTGTTTAAAGTTGACTTTACTGGGTTCTTGAAATGAAAAATCTATGCAATTTTAGGACTATAATATATACTTTTTCTTCTCCAAATCGAATCTGCAAAGTGTAGAATACTATATCAGAGTACTAGATTGGTATCTTTGTGATCAAATATTAGTTCCATTTTCTTGTTTTTTTATTCTATTCAGAATATTGCTCCATGGGGATGTAATTTGATATGAAAAGCTGTTTTTGGATTTTTTTTTTTTGGAATTTTGTTGATTTGGCTATCTCAATTGGGTTGTAATTGATATGCAGGAAAAGGGTATGTGGAAGCTTCTATAGAGAAGCTGTTTAAATTATAATTCTGGCCAAGACTGCAGTAAAAAATCTTAGTTCTTTGAGATGGGCTAGTTTATATTATAGGGAAGAGGACTTTGAGAGTTCCCTTTGTTACAATCTTTGCTCTTCTGCATGTTCAGCAAAGAGGGCTCTTTCATTGCTTTGGAGGTTGCAGATTGATTATGGCTAATTTTTGCTCAGTTGTGGTAATGGTTATGTTGTACTAATTGATAGAAATCAAGATATAATCTTGTTGCAATCTGTTTGAAGCTTAAGATTTGTTAGAGATGTAAGAAATATAGGAAAATTGTTGGTCAGAGGGGAGGAATTAATATAATTTCTAGGGAAATATATAGATCTTGGAAAAGATTTGAACTTTTTTACTTCTGAAGAAAACTCTGTAATACAAAATGGGGAATGCTAATTGTTCATGCAAGCCTCGGGCAAAGAGTGAGGGAGATAAGGTAAAGTCACTGAGCTCCTTTAGTCCTTTTTTGATGATCTTTTTTCGATGTTTAACCCGATTTATAGTGTAACATCAGCTCCACTAATCGATGTTTTGATGGTCTGTTTTCAATATTTAAGCAGATTTATAGTGTAACATTTGCTGATATGATTCTTTAATTTGTTCATGTAGAGATCGAAGACAACTTCGAAACATACTAATCGTACAAAAAATGTCAAGAATTTGCAAGTTCAGATTGAGCATCCCATCATTTTGTCCAAAGATAACTTGAAATCAACTTTGTTTAGTGCTCCAACAGTACCCTTAAGTGCTGTTCCAAGGAGCAAAGTCAAGGTAATGAATCTTGACAGCCCTGTTACAGGTGAGCAGGCTTATGAAGGGGAAGATGAGTATGATGATATGAGCATGTCAATGAAGAGGGATAACTCTGATTTTGATCTTCAAGCTCATTGTGAGAACTCTATTGAGATTAAAGAAAAGGTTTATGATTCATTTCGATTTGATGTGAATGATCGGCATGATGTGAGAACTGATAAAGATGCTGCAACTGATGATGAGGTTATCAACAAAGCTAGAAGTGGACACATGAGTGACCCTGGCTTTGGCAAGGCTGATCAATTTTCTGCTTCTCCACAGCTGAAGCGGTCTTGTTCGGATCCGATGATGAGGGATATGGTGAAGGATACTGGCAACTTGCCCTGCTCTAACTCCTTTGAAGAAATGCAGAAACTGACTCAAAAGATGAATGATGAAATAATTCATTTCTATTACGGAAGTCCACTATCCATGCGGAGTCATTTTTCAGCCGATAAAGTGATGTTGAAGAAGCACTCGTCCAGCCAGATTTTGCCTTCCAGGAGTCAAAAATTGTGGTGGAAGTTGTTCCTCTGGAGCCATAGGAACCTTCATGGTGCAACACAACCGAAACTTATCACGAACCAGCAGGGAGGCTACTCTTCTGACACTATTGAAGCCAGAAAAAGCATGGAATCAAGCAAGTCACCTAGATCCTTCACACGAGAGTCGATGAGAGTTGGTGACAATAACATTGATGATAACCGTAGCTGGGGAGGCTTTCAAGGCAATGCTGGTTTTTGGCCTCAGAATCAGTGGGTTGCTTTTCCTGCAGAATCATCTACCCTGTCCAGAGTTGAAAAATGGGTTAGGGAACTTCCAGTCGATCAACCATTGGACAATGACAGCAATGATCACACTGAAGATGGCGCCGCCATCCCACCTCCAGATGTTGTTGAACATCTGGAAATGAATATCACAGAGGAGATTGTTCATGCAAACAGTGTCATACAGTCCTTGAACTCTTCGACTTCAGTGGCTCATATGGCCGGCATTGGGCTCAAAGTAATTCCCTCGATCTCATGCTATTCCAGCCTCAGATCAGTGAACTTGTCAGGCAATTCTATAGGTATGCATTGAGCAAGAAACATAGCCTATTTCTCTAGTTACATAATTTAGTTCATATACATAATTTAGATCATAATGTTCCGCTTCTTTAAATGCAGTTCATATTACTCCTGGATCCCTTCCAAAGGGTCTTCATGTGCTAGATTTATCAAGAAATAAGATTAGCACAATTGAAGGGCTCAGAGAATTGACTCACCTTCGAGTACTCAATCTCAGTTACAACCGTATTTCTCGAATTGGACAAGGTAAACTAAAAGTTTCCATGTCTTTTTTTTTTTTTTTAATAACGAAAAAGCTGTATGTGTTACCTCCTCTTGATTGGCTATTTGACAATGTTTTAATCAGGCTTATCAAACTGTATACTTATCAAGGAGCTGTATCTTGCTGGAAATAAGATAAGTGAAGTTGAGGGACTGCATAGGCTTCTGAAGCTAACAATTTTGGACCTGAGCTTCAACAAGATCATCACAACAAAAGCACTAGGTCAACTCGTTGCAAACTACAACTCTTTGTTAGCTCTAAATCTGCTAGGCAATCCCGTTCAGAGCAATATCAGTGATGACCAGTTGCGGAAGACACTATGCAGTCTTCTCCCAAAGCTGGCCTACCTTAACAGACAGCCCATCAGTTCGCAGAAGGCACGAGAAGTTCGCTCCGAAGCCATCCTGAAGGCTGCCATGGGAGATGGTAGCAGAAGCAAGCGCAAAAAGCCTGTGAAAAGAGTGAACCATGGCACTCCATCATCTTCGAGTGTCTATAGCAGCAAGATTCACTCCGCTCACAAAAGCAGGCACAGTTCAAAGAGCAGAACTTACCATCATTCTGCTCTAAAGAAATCATCTTTACAGCCTTCTACATCCTATTGAATTACCCATATGATGGTGTTGTCCCTTTTCTTTGTTTTTTCGATTTCGTCATTGTTGTTGTTGAATATCCCAGCTTGAGAACTAGGCGTGAAGCATTGCACTTGTTTGGTGTTTTTCTTTGACTTGGATTGAAATGTTGTGCAACAGTTTCTGTATAAGCTACTAAATTGAGTTGATCATTCTCATTTCATTCGGATTCATCTTTTAGAGTCTTCAAAGTTCTTAGCTGGTTCTATGTTTCTCCGTTTTCTTGTTCCAATCACATCTCAAATAGCTATCAATGGAGATTGATTGTGTTACTATAGCTATACAAATGCAATGTATTTCTTCTTTCTAAGCTTCTTATGGACTTTACATATTTGGATATATTCTTCACTAAACATGCTTAATAGAGTTCATGCCTTGTACGATTCTTTAAGGAGTCTAAACTACTGCTAAACATTTAATCTTGATAACATCAACCATGCTTTCTTATAATCTTAGTTATAGTTTTAGCCTCATATGCATATGCATGTAGTGGTTGCCGGCTTGCTGCATATCTACATTTAGCAACTTCAACAGATATCAGTAGAACTTTGAATACCATCAAAATCCTTGAATAAGAGAGAAACAGAGAAATGTTTCAAATGTGCACAACAAGAGAGTATACATATATTCTCTGTGAATACTAACCAGTCAAATTCAAGAATCAATAATTGATAACAATGTCACGCTTTCTGAACACTATTCCATCAGATCATAGAACCTCAGATAGTCGGTACCCTTTGCAGGAGGATAATCAAGCAATGAATGAATGAAGAAAACAGGTGATATGAACCACCAATATAAGAAATAACAACAATGTCAAGCATTCTGTACAGTATACCATATAAAACTGCTCTTTATTCTGAAAAATCTTCACATTCTAATGCATCATGTGGATTTATAAAATTATCATAAGTTGAGACATTTGGCGGAATCCTACTGCTATCATCCTATAATTGTTTATCTTCTCCTGTGCCTCAGATGTATAATTACACTGCCCTATAAACGCTTTGCGACTCTAGGGGTATTGTCGTGTGTCCGAGGAAACCCATGGTTTAACTCTGCCATCTTCTTCTTTCTGTCCAAAACTCTATAACTCCACCTTTTGTGGGGTTTTATATAATAAAAATGGTATTTTAGATCTTGAAAAATGAACATGTTTGGGAATGTGATATCTTGAGGAAGCCTGCCAACTTTCACAACTAGCTGGCTTGTCTTCTCGTAAAAGGTTTCTGACAGATTAGGAGCTTCTCATCGCTGTCGCTCTCAAGCTCTACAACTCGAGCATCCCACTTCAAACGTGTGGCTAGAGCTCTTGCTGATTCTATGAGAGGTGCACTGTCACGTAAAA
The DNA here is from genome assembly GCA_019722365.1 of Lithospermum erythrorhizon. NCBI lineage: Eukaryota > Viridiplantae > Streptophyta > Magnoliopsida > Boraginales > Boraginaceae > Lithospermum > Lithospermum erythrorhizon. The sequence goes on along the minus strand of JADFUC010002302.1, from coordinate 34,065 downwards.
TTATCCAACCCTGCAGTTTCACAAATGCATCTGAGTTATCAATAAAGATGTAGGGGTAGTTTTGGATCCCTGATTTTATAAAAAATTTCAACAATCAGGAATTGATATTACATAGAATTAATTCAAGCTCTTAACTACTCAGACATAACATAACCATGTCCCTTAGCATAGAGATGACGGGGATATGATATTTCAATACCTCTGGACGAAGTAGTCGATCTATCTCAGTAAATATATCAATCGTTTCACATCTTCGCTGCTCAGCTAACTGAAGCGATAGCAGTCCTTGACCATGCACCATGTCATAAGTTCTTGGATACGTTGGAAAAGGCTCACACCTGAAAGTGCCAGTGAAAAGCTGATCTGAAAATATTTTCTACATAGAATAATCTGGTCCGAAAAGTTCAATATCCATGGAGTCGGATATTCTACACTTCTTTATCCAATACATATACTAGTGTGCACATTGTCTTCCACATACTAAATTTCTGCACCATGCACTGCATATAGCTTACTAGCATATCCTGGTTATACACCCTACTTGCAAACATAATAACTCTTGTCAAGGAAAAAAGTTAACAATTAATAAGGTGATAGCACCAAAACTATATTCCCTCCTTCCTATTTGTTTACTAGTAAAAAGGGACGTACGTTGCACGTGGTAGTGTTGTTGCACGTGATTTTTTTGTTATAATGATAAAAAGTAATTAAAAAATTGAATTCTCTAAGGCCACTTTTTCTAAAATGAAAATCTCAAATTTTGTTTCCTTTCGGTTGGAGATTTGTAGATACAATAAAATGGAAGTAACTTGAGGGTGATTTGAATACGTCATAAGCTAACTTTGTAAATAAAAGTAACTTACAAATTGGGATGAATGGAGTAATATATAAAACAAAAGTATGTAATAAATTATTTTCATAAATTTTATCTGATTATTAGTTTCTTTTTTTAGAAAAAAAGTCTCCTACAACTAGAACCTCTAGATAACCATGCATTGCCATATAAATGAAACTAGTGGTGAAAAATTATAATAGAGAAACAAAATTATATGTAATAAATAATCTTTTATAAATTCTACTTGATACCCGTTTCTTTAAAAAAACCACTTAGCCCATTCATCTTACATGGTGAGAACGAAGCAAAACCTCTAATATCTTCATTGCGCCATTCATCCTTTACAGAAAACTATGAAGTCATAATAATTAACAATTTATCTATTTTAAACTTCATTATCTAAAAAATTCATTTGTCGTACTCAACAATCAAGATTATGCATCTTTTTATCTTTTTATGAAAGTTACTATATAATGTATAATTGTTTGTTTATACTTTAAATGAATTGTTTAAAAAGAAAATATGTTGATACGTTTAATTATACTTCTTTCTTACTATAAATTCATTAATTTTATATAGAATTAAAGATCTTAAGATAATGTGACCATCCCAGAAACGTTGTATATGTTCAAAAATTGATATATTATTATACACAAAATATACTCTAAATAAACTATCCTTATAATTATATAAAAAAATTCTAAATGTAAATAATCAATAACATATTTCAACCATCAAATTTAAAGCTTATAAATACTACATAATAAATCCATATGTAAGATGGTATGATTTTCTTTTCAACAGTAAAAATTATTAAAAGCTTCGGCCAGAAACCAATTTAAAAGCATAGATATGCTACAGCCTACTTGAATTTTAAAATGTTGTTTAATTTTAACTTTTATTAAACGAGAATTATTTAAAGTCAACCACGAGTTCAAAACATGAATCTTGCATACTAAATAATAAAATGCTAAAGAAGCCCAGATTGATTTGTTTTCAATAGTCAAAATTATTTGAGCCAACTGACCTGACTCAAAATTTGTTAATCTACATCTTATATCTGTCTACGAATGATTTCACGTTACTAGCACCCCGATAATCGAAAGTGTTTGAAATTCCGCTATCAAATAATAAATTTACAAATACTAGCAGCGTCGTCATCTATAAATGATTGTTCACAGCTTTACATTCAATTGCCCTGATTATTATTTCGACTCAACAAAATTTAAAACTTATGATTACTGCAAACTTCTTTGCATAGCTTTATCCACAATAGATTTTTCAATTTTCTCTTTGATATATAAAATAATAAAACGTTATGATGCTTTATTGGCGTATCTGATTATGAGTTTACAGATCAGAAATTATCGTGTTAATAATAATAAATTAGGTTGGAAATACTATGGGTTGATATATTTTTAAATTAAGTAATAAAAGAAATTTTGTTAAATGTTGAGTTAAAATTTTAAAAAGTCAAATTATTACGTCGTTGATACGTAAGCTTAGAAGTAGCTCCGTCGATTGTAAAAGATTGTCTATCTCTAGAATTATTTTTATTTATCAAATTATCAAACTTTATAGTCTGGCGACATACATAATTTTGACTTGAAACAAAATATAATATTTTTAATAAATTACATTAAATATTAATATTTTAAATAATTAAATACCAGCTTCTGATTGGTTAGAGTAGAGAGTGTTATTCATCGAACTAACAATGTAGATTAATTTCTTTACAATCTTCCGACTACCCATAGCGTTGGTTGACCGACCAAAAAAAATGTAATACGTATTAAGCAAATGGTCAAATTGATTCACATAAAATAACTTTAAATAATAGTCTTATATAGTCATCCAAAGCGAAAGTGTGTATGTTACTATGTTTAAGATGTCACTTTGTATAATTTAATGTTCTGATGGTATATTTTATTAATAACGTAAAAGATCAAATAAGTGCTTAAAGTAAAACAATTTTATTTGCATGTAGAATCACATATTGCTAGGATTTGTATTTGTAATCTTTTAGTATAATTAAAATTATCATCTAATTATCATTTCATTAAAGATATTTTAGTCGGATTCAGAAAAATGAGAGAAAAACTTTTAAGACAACTCGTGTTTATATATATATAGATAGATATAGATAGATAGATAAGGTTTTGACCTCACACCAACTCTTATGTAATTTTGAACATGAATATCGCCATAATTTAACCTCCATATTCTCACAAATTTGTCATCTTAAGACTACACACTAGGAATTCCTAGAAAGGAAAAAATCGGGCACAAATTGGGAAAATAATTTGGAAGGTCCAAACAACATGGAAGTAGTGTGAATTCTGGGCAACAAGCCATCCACATAACATGTATAACCAAGTTCTAGCACAGTGAACAGTTTCTTGTACGAAAGAACTTACCAATCATGCAGTACACCAGTAAATCCCCTATCGAGGATTAATGGAAGGCGGTTAGGAGTATTTACAGGGATCACATTCATAACCCACACAGATTTCCCAGCTTCTAATAGTGCAGCATTGAACCCTCCAAAGTGAGCATTCATGTCTAACACATTTCTCAACATGTTATAAGGTGGGGAAGGATCCTCATCACCAGGTCTCTTTGGATGATCAGAGAATATAAGAGGGGATAGAAGTGACCAATAGTTGTTCACGGCTGCTTTCCAGTTTATGGTGTCCTCAGAGAGATCTTCTGCATGGAGACCTGACATAGCAGAATAGCATAAATTATGGGATGTCAGCTACATCAATGACAATTATGAAGTAGATCACTAATTCTGCATGCAAGTCTCTTTCAATTAGTGTGAGACTAAAACATTTGCATGAAGTGAGGCTACAGATGGATGCAGAATGCTACCATGAATTGAAAGTTCCTTCGCATTTAGATTAGCCCTAGAGGGCCAGGCTGTCCTTTCTTTGATAGGAATCCATCGACGGCTTTGAGTCCCTCCAATGCAAGCTTGAAGTGGTCGATAATATGGAGATTCAACATCTTGGCCTTTACTGCAAAGAGGAGCACCGCTCTTTCTGAAAATAGAACAATGTGAACTTGCTGAGGTTAATAGACCAAATTGAAGCAATAAATAGTAGCATACGAAACAAGTATCGAAAAAGGTGTCATAACTATTGCCATACCTAGTCGAATAACAATCCTTTTTACTTGTCTTCTTCCACCTGTCTCGAGGAGAGGGTTGAGTAACTGGCGAAGTCCAGACAAAATACCCACCAGGCCTCAATAGTCGATCAACTTCAATCAAAAGCTTGACCATCTGCACCACATCAAACCAAAAAAGAGAACAATATTATATATCATTCACGAAAAAATTATCAATATTTTGTTTGTTTAACTGAAAAATGACTAAATGAGAAGATCAACGGCATTCTAAACCCACAGATAGGAATGGAGCTTCAAATAAAAGAAGAATAAAGTGAATACAAACGCATCAACATCTCAATAATACTGATAACAGTAGAGATAACGACCTTTGAGAACAAGAACTCAGGATCTAACAAGCATAGGCGAATTGAGTAAAGAGAACAAGAACTCGTTATTCAACAATTCAAATTTCAGATATGAGTTTCTACATGAGTAGGTACTTGAAAGAAAGGTAAAAAAAAAAGAAAAAGAAATAGAAGGGAGTCGATTAGAGAAACGAGTAAAGAGTACCTTTCTTATCCCAATCCATGTTATTCCGACAATGTACCATGTCGAATGATAGAGATGGATATGGCAATTGCATAGAATTAAACGAACCAATCATTGCAGGAAGGCCTCTTTCAGTAGTCAGCTGAACTTGACTTCCTGAGGCCTCCATCTGATCTAAATACATAAGATATTAAAATTGCTTGAGGCCAAGATGGTAAACCAAAGAACCCACCCATAGCCATCCTATGTCGGGACAGTTCGCACCTGAAAGATTGAAAAATATACATTAAACATCTGAGAATTTGAATATAGAACTACCTGAAAGAACTATGGATTGGTGCAGAAATTTCAATTGGAAAAAAAACAAGATTTTATATACATCAGTTACTATGCCCAAGTATCACCTCGAAAAAGTCAGAAAAATTGGTTAAATGCAAATCTATCAGTGACATAAGTAAAAGCATGCTCAATACTGTATCAAGCAGGTATGCATCTCTTGAAACAATATTGGAATCGAAAAACTCATCATCTAAACAATCACATTCGTTTACATAAATATTTGGGAATAAAGGAATCTACATTCAATAAAATATACCTACAAAACCATGTGAAATTGTCATCGTGCAGAAAAGATTTCATGATAATTCTGAAGGAACACAATCTCATTGAACTAGTTCCATATGAAGAGTTTAAACCATGATCAACACACAAATAGTTGATGGTATTCTACTTGATCCAAAAGTACTGTTCATCTATTCTTTAGTTGCTTATAAATCAATGCAAGCATTATCAACTTACTCCAGCTTGTATGAAGTTAGACTCATTCCTTAAGCCAATCATTTCTGCTATTTGATGTGAGTAGTCTTCAACACCATCATACATGAAATTGCCCGGTCGGAAAGAGATCTGTTCTTCCTCTACCATCATCCTACAATGACACAGATGCAGAAAATAAGAAACTCCACAATCTTCAGACCTCGATATTAGAAGAACAAGTTCAAGAAAACTACATGTGGCACACACCTCTTGGTCAAGCTTCCAGAAGAGAGAACCTCCTGTGCAGTAATTTTAACATTCCCCAGCCAGATAAGATCCTTTCCTGTAGGCCACCTTAGAGGAACCTTGTAATTAACAGGAGCAGGGACCAGACAATTGTGTCTCACCCCATGAATGCAATGTCGATCCAACTCTTCTCCATTTGAAAATCCCACAGCAAGATTCTCTGTCTCATTGTAGCATGGAATAAAGTTTTCATATTCAGGGGAGCAATACTCCAGTTCTTTTATCTTAGTTGGCCCAGTAGAAAGCTTCCCGATTTCTTCTAAATCCAACACCAGCTGCTCTTGGAGCCGGCGGTATCCACGGAATATCTGCCCCCTTGATGAATTTGTTATTGATAGAGTCCACCATAAGGATCCAGTTAGAGCAAGAATTACAATGACAACTAAACTCAACTTAAGCATAAGTAAGATAAACCTATATCGACTTCTTGCACTAACAGGACTTAAGGGATCCGATCCAAAACCATTCTCATATACATTGTTCTTATAAGATGAATTATCTGTAGATACAACCCGAAATGGAGATCTGACGGATAAATTAGCATGATCAACAGCTGTGCGAGTTCGATCAAAGTCTTCCTTCTCTGTTTTATCTTTCATCTGAGAATCCTCCCACAAATCATTAGCATTCCCGGAAAACCGCCCCCCACCAGAACCTCGATGGAGTGGCCTAGTCATTATCAATTTCAGACCTGATAACATTCAAACAGAACATAAGTCAATCTCATAAACAACAAAACAACTGTAATTAATAAGATCATAAACAACTTCAAGCAAACAAGATTGATAATTCAACAAGATCATCACCTTAAGTTCCATATGTAAGAAACACAAATACTCCTCTAGTCTAACAATCACAAAAAATTAAAACTTTTTGAATAACAAATCTTAGAATCATCAAAGATTCGAACATTACTAAGAACCCACGTGTCAAAAAATGGAGCAGACACATATGTGTCACCAAAGTGTTAAATCATACAACTAATAAGTTAAACACCCTTTGCCTTATATATTAATTACATTCAGCTGCAATGGAATTAAGCTCAGTTCAACCTCAAACACACTAGAAATAAATTCACCTAAACCAGAAAGGAACTAATTCAACATATAGCTGCTACTATAAAAAGTGAACTTTTGACCAAACTGCCCAGAACTCATTAAAACCAATACCAAAAAAACCCAACAAGTATTTCCATCCATAGAACTAAAAGATCAAAGCTTCTTATGTTTTTATCATGATTCCTCACCTTAACAGAGTCAAACAAATTTTCCCAAATTTACTACAAACTTTCTTGATTAATTTATCAACACAATTTCAGTCACTTCTTCAACCAACTTTCTTCTTAGCTTCCACTAGTCCATTACATATAGTAACAATATATATATAGTTTCCTATGTTTCTTGATTAAATAATATTGAAGAAAAAATAAAAAAATATTGAGATAAAAAGAGAAAGAAAGATATGTTAAATGGGAAATTGTGTATTATATAGTGTTTGAATAAATGTATGAATGAAAATGGATCCAATCACTAGAGAGTTTTTGTCCGTGAAAGAGAGTTATTATCTTCTACATGAGAGGGAAGAGTGAAGATCCAAATATACATTTATATATAGAATGAATTAATTTTATCTGGATTTTAATGAGTGTGAATACTTTATTTTGGAAATGTTTATACATTAACATTACTGGACAAGTGTCGCTATACTGAAACTTAACATAGACCAAAGTATTACCACTCCATGACACCATATGTTATAGTCATCAAAATTTGGCTGACTCGACACTTATGATACAATATATTTTGAAAATTAATATTTGCATATATAAAATATGTATAAATCATGCAATATGCCATAAAACAAATTCAATGGAATCAAACCTTTTCGACTTGACTAAATTATAGATTGAATTTGAATCGACATCGATTTGAAAAATCAACTCGATTTATATCGACTTCATGTATTCATACATGTCAAATTAATATAAGCATTGAAATAATCAATTTAAATATCATCATTAAAAACTACATTCAAAAGCCTATCAAATAAACTTATGATAATATGGTAATTTTAAATTGGAAAAATAGAACAATTATAACCTCTAAAATTAGATGAACTGAGTATATATCTTGTTATTAGGACCTAGAGTATAATTTACATCAATATGGGTTTAAGTTATGCATGTTTCTACACTTTATGTTTAGGTCTCTATCCTCCCTATTTAGCTGTTCTCTTCATTCTTTACCCAAAATCATAAGCTTGACAATTGACAAGCTTGATAAGAAATTTTCCTCCAATTGCTCAATCATTAATTAGTGACACTTAAGAGATTAGTCGGTTTTTAGTCATAATTTAACTATGCTTATTAATCCCCATGCATCGGCCACATGATTAAACATTGGTTTAATAGATTACTGAACTTGCTACATCACATTAAATGCAATTAACTGTAGTCTCAATTAGTTGGTCTAAACAGTAACATGGTTAATAGAGTACTCGTATTAATTATACTGTAAGGAAAGTACTACTGGTTAATTTTGGATCTCATAATAAAGTTGACATAGACAATGCTTTAGTAAGATCACATCTTGTTTTGATAAATAGGTGCATATTATCGGTATATTATACTACTTGTGTGGTGCAGTAGAATTTACAAATTTCACATTTTTGCCCAACTTGCCGCCGGAAATGTAGCTCATTAGTTGACCATTAGCATACATTCAGCCCCCCACCCAGAGTAATTAGACAAAATCAATAAAATCACATCGAAATATTGTATAAAACTGATTTTTTGGGTAAATTTTTATGTGTAACACTCGCATCGTATCCAAAAAACAAAAAACGAAGATCGAAAGTGTGCCCAAAATTGACTTGACATCTAAATTAAACATCAATGATGAGTTGGGAGTCCAAATTAGATGTCAAGGTATGATTTCATCACTTAAACGCCATAAATTTCAAGATAAAACTGAAAAAAAATTACCAAAGAAAATGATGTGATTATATATAATACGGAGTAGTGTAAATGCAATAAATGCAATTAGAGAGTATTTGGCTTAAGAAAATAAAGGAGTGGAATTGAAGGTTCATGGTTCATCCATGCATCCTCCTGCTTGCATATATGGAGGCTCCACCAAGAGTCCTCCAGGGCCCATATTATAGAGTTATAGACAACCTTGTAATCTTGGATCATATGTGAATAGTGAAGACAAAACCTCTGAAAAGTTACCCTGCCATTCCATATAATTTTCTAAAGTGCGGGCCTTATCGATTCAATTAAAATAATATACTTCATCAAATCCACTTTAATTGTCATTTGATATTTTTAAAATTAAACTTTAATCAATAATTATTAATTATTCTGAAAATTATAAAATTTATATAATTGGATTTATCTTTAAAATCGTTCGCAATATTAATTTTTAATAATATAATTGAAAAGTAATTGAAAATTAAAGATTTGTGCGATATGTGAAAATTGATTAAAATAAATTGGAGGGTGATAAGAATGATAGAGTAATGTAAATTATATTGAATAAACTTTATAAATATGTAAGGTAATGAAGTACGATATTTATAGGTCTGATATTAAATCTTTATGGTAATAATAGTAACAGTACCTTGAAGTTATTCTTAAAGCCCAACAGTAATAATAATAATTAATCTTAATAATATCTTACGGAATTTTTAGGATCGTGCAATCTGCCATGAGGTTGGGCGTGAACGTCGATCGACTTGAAATAAGACTAGAGTTTGATAAAAAATCTTAGATCTTTAAAAAAACTTGTTCATCAGTTACTCATGCTTTCCATCGGGCTGGCGATTTGATGGGGTGTAGTAATTTCTGTGATAAAGAGAGCATCGGCGGATATCACGTCGATGGGACCGTCCAATGAGTCAGAATAAAATTCAATTTGAGCAGGAAAATCAGCCAATGCAACGTTGGTAGGAAGAGCATTAGTAGAGGCAAACTAGCTAGAAACATTGGGCGAGGAGGCGTCGCGAAGGACCCAAAATATGTATGTCGGCGTAGGAGCAGCGAATTCTTTTGACCAGCTTGATAGTTGCGTTTAAGCGTTGCAGCATGCGCGTAGTCGGTCTGCTTTGTGCCGCAAAGTCTCTTCAACTTCAGTAAAATCAAGTTAATTTTCTCCGTCATGGAAAAATCAATGAGCGAAGTCCCGACTAATTGCTACACGATTGGTTCTGGTAACGAAAAACCAAATCAGCACTGAGATAGATAATAGATTATGAAACTTTCGTCAATCTGAGAATGAATGTTATTGACAAAATACCAAATCAATGGAAATAAACGAGTGGATTGATAGCCCGAGGCAAATCATAGCTTAATAGCGGCTCGTAAGACAAAATATCGAGTCTAGCGTACATATTTGTCGAAATAATATATACTCCGTATATTTTTTCTTTATCACACTTCCTTCTTTTCTTGTGGAATGAAGCCGTCGCGTATAGCATCTTGTTCACCGTGAAAGTGGAAGAGATCCACGTTTCTTTGATGAAGACCGTACTGGCGTCCACATAATCAACCAAATTATCACTCGTCAATCATCCTCTTTCTTGTTTGATATACCTCTTTTATTTCTTCTTTGTTTATATTTTTTTTTTCTTTTCTTTTTAAACACAAGAATCAACTATTGTTTTCGGGAAATAACATAAATACTATAAGTGAAAAGTAAATATGGATGTCCGAAGAAGAAAAAAAAAACATAAAAAAAAATATGAATTTTGACCCAAAAAAACAACTAAATAAAATCCTGCCGGTGAATATCACATAGTAGAAAACCCGCGGCGGGGAGTAGCGAGTACTATTTAATCACCGAGAATGGATAGACTCGATATCATGATAAGAATGATAGAGTAATGTAAATTGTATTGAATACATTGATGAAATATATGTTGGCCAAATTTCAGTATTTATAGGTCTGATATTAAATCTTGCTGACTAATAGTAACTGATGCCAAGTTATTACTAAAACTAATATGGTAATAATAATAATTAATACTAATAATATATTATGAAATTTTTTGGATCCATACCGATAGAGAGTATTATCTTAATTCAGTTAATTATTATTCTATATTTTTAATATGTTTTTTTGACTAATTTTTTTGTTATGTGGCAAATAAATAACATAGATAAAATCAATTAAGCATTGATATATCATTAGTTATATAATTAGTTAAGAGTTTAAATATAAAAGTAAATATTTTTGTAATTTGTGTATAAAACTCTAAAATGACAAGTATTAAAATTGAGGTGGCATGCAGTTATCATCATTAATTTGAACTAATACTCGCCGATCTCCGAGTTAATAAAAAAATACCGGAGCAACATGTAAAATGTATCTTCAATTTCACTTTAAATTAACTATTTAATTTATAACTCTTTATTGTCTTGACTCTTGATATCAACCTGGAAACAAGTTAATGATGTGGGCTTTTATGTATCTAAAGTGATTGTATTCGGAAACATTAATAAGTTGGTGAGTAGTCCAATTTCGTCCGTTGATACGCTGTGAATTAATCGAAAGAGGAAGCTGCCAACAATAATTATGATTAATTTAAGATTACAAAAATAAATGGAATATGAAAAAATGTTCACAAGAGGGTACGTTGAACTAACACATAGAGGTAAAGAAAGGTCACATGCACAATCGATAGATGCACATTTTCAGGGTTTGGGAAGTTTTGAATAAAATGGATGAGCTAAAAATAGAAAACTGTTGTTTGGGGGTCTAAGTTAGCCGTCATACTGTGTCGGTGTAGATCTGATATTGCGTCGGCTGAGGGAGGAGGACACTCACCCTCTGCCCTGCACCTACTACAATACAACCTTCCTATTTACTGCATTCATTGTCACTTACGTATCAACTCGACCAAGTTAAATGCACAAATAGTCTTTGGATTTTAGTAAGTCAAGATTAGTCCTCATAGTTTTTTATTGAACAATAATTCCTCTAGTTACAAAATTCTTGTATAAATGATACGTAGTATTTTTCTTTAATTAGCGTTACATACAAACCATTAAAAAAAGAAAAACTTGTTCATATGAATAGATAAACATAATTAAAAAAAAAATTAGATAACTAGCACCCTTTTTAAAGGGATTTTAATTTATAACTCCCTTTTTAAATTCTTTGTTTCATCGTAATTTTAAATACAAAATATTAAATTGTCACTTAAATTAAGCAAGCAGCTACATTTATTCTTATCTCGAACCACCCTTTTCTCCAAACACACGCGCGGCGCTGCTGCACCTCCGCGTTGTGCTCCCTCACCCCAGCGACCCTCACGATTTTATGAGGGAAGAGGTGGGAGCCATGAGGTGGAGGAGGGAGAAAGATGAGGTCGTGAGGGAGGAGAGAGGCGGTGGGGAGGCCAGAAAAAAATGGGGGTGAGGGGCGGATCGGAAAAAAATGGGGGAGTAGGGGACCAATCTACCGCGGGGTGGGAGGAGGGGCGATGGTGGAGGGAGTAGGTAATGAGGGGAGGCGGTGGGGGAGGGGGAGGAGGGAGGGGTAGTAGGGTGGGAGTAGAGGAGGGGGTAGTAGGGTGGGGAGGGTGGGGTGGGTGGTGGTGGTTGATGTTTGGAGGGGTGGTGGTTTGAGTAAGAAGAGATGAAGTGTTTGTTTGCAATGAGAGCAAATTTAATATTTTGCGTGAAATGGTCTTTAGAAATTTTTTTTTAAAAGGGTCTTCTGAGTAAAATAAAGCTGCAAAAAGTCTTTGAATTATCAATTTCTCCATGATTAAATAAGAGACTTGTTTATGTGACATTAGAATGTAACAATACATGAAAGATAATGACTATTTGTGCAACAAGTTTGGAGCTACAAAATTATTATTGTACGTCTGAATTCGGTGAATTAAGTCTCGACTTTGTCTTTTGATGAACTCCAAATTAAAGATTGTTTATACAATTATCATCTCGAAATCCTTACTAACTAGCTAGCGTTTCCACTATTTAAAAAAATGTTCATTTTATAATTTCTCAATTATCGAAGTAATAAATTTTGTAATATTAACTTAATACATTTTTTTTATTTAAATCGTAATTATCATATTATAATAAAATATCCAGAATTTTGATATATATGATTTAATTAGTCGGTAAATTCACCGCTACTCATCAATCATCATATAAATTAAGTGCGTCCAACTCTTAAGTGGATGTTAGTTACTCGTAATTGTCAACAATAAATCAATTACTACTTACGATTAAGTCAACGCTTTCAAACTCTTAAGTGCATAATCCCCACTATATGAATAAACTTGGCTTAAAACCATTTGTTTATCAGATTTTTCAAGATCTACCACTTAACCTACTTTGCCGGTACATGTAAACATGGAAATGATGGTCGTCGGCCTACCTCTAATGGTCTTTTAGTCAAACTTTCATGAATTACAACTAAAATACGGACTAATATTCAAAAAGTCAACACTTTTACTAATTTGAACAGCGAGGCACCTTTTTGTTTCATTCCCCAACTTGCATTTTCTTTTTCAATAATTGTAAAGCTAAGGTTAAATAATTTCATTTCAGTCAATTTTATCTTTTCCTAACCTCGTTTTGCATAATTATTTGTTGTATTTTCCCAACTATGTTATGTTCTTTAGATATTCTATATGAAGTCAAGTTTAGCTTCGTGTTATAATAAAATAAATCGAAAATGAGCATTCTGTATGACCATCGTTTATTGTTATGGTGAAATAATAGATATTGTTTAATGCTTTTAATCTTGGATCGATTAGAAAGCAATAAACATATTAATAGAGGGACAAAATTCTGTTATCACCGACTTCTTTTTTTTAAGTTAAACATAAGCGCAGAACTTTAGGTGATATTCAAATAAAAATAATCGTCCCGTCATCGTCGTTGGGATAAATACAATGAAATAAAGCGGCAGATGTGGCCCAAATAAAAGCAGATCGTGGTAAAAGAAATAGGCGAGGAGGCTCGGCTAGCAACATGGTGAAAAAAGCAGAAAATAAGCGATCGAGTATAAATCGTGCAAAAAAAATACGCCTTGGCGGGTAACATGAGTCTTGCACAACGAAAAGCGACGAAGCAACGTACGTAGTCGGCCGGCCCCGGACATAAGGGAACACCACTTACTCTCGAGGCGCGTAAGGATCGAAATTAGCGCCATGGGACACTTGAGAAAGGGCCGGTGTTGACCAGCCTTATTTTAAGCCAGCCAATCAGTACTTGGTTTATTCGCATCGTATGGAGTCATTCCATTTGTAACCTGTGATAAAGAGATAACTGGACCGCGTATTATGTCTAGCTTGATAGGCTTTAGAGCTATGACATCTGGAAAAGCCGAGAATCGGTTCGCGAGGAGATACGTGGCCGCGGATAATATTTCTAAATATGATAAGTAGCTCGGCGTCAAAAGCGGAAGGCGGGCAAACAAAACCCTGACCATGTAATCGCTTTTAGGCGTCGATACCACGAGTCATAAAGCATCTTTACTTGTCAGCATTGATTTATAATGACCTGCCGGAGGTTTTAATCAACAATTTCATCGGCTTCGCCGGCGGTTTGGGAGGATGAACATTGAACAAAGCGTCCTTCCCAGAGGTCCCAGCCAGGTGCTTGTCTTGCGTCGTACGAAACGAACAATGATAGCGGCGATGGTGTCTGACTGGGCAATCCCGTGGCAATCACCAGATTGCTCGCGTCTTAATATGTCGGCTTGACCAGCAACGACGGAGAATTAGGGCATGAGGCGAAGAATATGACCCTTTTGACTTGATGGACTAGAGCTTTAAACACAAGATGAATATGAGTGAAAATGCCTTAGTAACCCAAAATCAGCATGTGATCCAGACTGAATAGCCGTCAGATTGTTGAGGAAGAGCGTGTTGAACTTTCAATCTTTGCGTGAGACTTCTTTGTTTTATTACAGATTGGAGGATTGAAGCATTTTGATATTGTTAATATATGACCTTATTAGAATCTGAGAAAACAACGGCGTCCGTCTGGTCATCATACCGTATACCGATTTAGCGTCGGTTTGGGCAAACGAAAAATTATAAACAGCGTTTGAAGTCGCAATTCACGTACAGCGCCAACCGTCTCAGCATTAAGCCGTAAATTTCGAACACCGATGTCATCTGGTTTCGCGTCTTGATTAAGCATTAAAAGTACAAATCGGGAATCAAAACCAACGCCAAAATAACTATTTAATATCTTTGATTTAATTAAAACCGACTCATCACCAGATACTTGATATATCTTATATATAATGTGCAAGAGGTGGGTTGAAGCGATTCTGAGTGAAGCCAGGAATTAATGTAATTTCCTATTTTACCCATACGATAAATTTTTTATTTATTTTAATTTTTCATAGTAACTTAACTTGTGAATTGTAGCAGCTAACAAGATAAATTTTCCATAAACTACTCTTATAAATATTATCTCTTACGTAATACTCCGTAATTAGCAAGAAAATAAAAGTTGTTTCATGATCACTCTATCTTTATTTTATACATGATAACTTTATCTTATTTCTTTTAGGTTTTTTTTTTTAAATTATTTATTTTTCATTATAATTTTATAAACTAATAAATAATTTATGACGTACCATATAGTTTTAATTAATTTTTACGGACGCCCATGCGATGCTATGTCAGCATAAATTTTTTTACCTCGGCGTAAGCGGACTTTAATGAATAAATAATTTATTTTTAAGTTAGCAAATTCGACGCCAGCGTCGCGCCCATGCTCGATAAACCTTGAACCGATGCTGATTAGCGCCCAGACCCGTTTAATTTATGAAGAAAAAAGCGATAGCCGATTCTTTGCTGATAATATATTTAATGTAGTACCCGTCTAATCTAAATTCATCCAAATCGGCACAAACAAATATAAAAATATCAAAGATCCAGTCGTATTATAAAAATATCTGATTCATATAACAAATACAACAAAAGATCCAATAAATATAAAAAAACCAAACATATTAAACATCAGTCATTATAAGCATCAAGCATCAATTATTATAAACATCGGAAACATATTAAAAAATCCGAATTCATATAGATACTTCAAACATTAATTAATATAAACATCAAACATCAAACATAAAAAAAAAAAAAACCAAATTACCTCTTCGAAACTTAAATGTAGTATTTCCCTACAACAAAATTAACAAAAATAAATTACATATATTCATCAAACTACATTATAAAGATGATAACAAAAATAAAAAAATAAAAAATATAATAATTACCTTTTTGAAGTGTTTGATTCAACTACTTTCTACAAAAACAACATAATAAAAAATACATATTAGAAATTACCTATTTATATTCCTAAAGAAATTGAAGAAATTATTAATAATTACCTGCTGATTGACGACAGCTACTTTATAAAATAAAATCAAAGTGAAAGAGAGGAT
This sequence comes from Lithospermum erythrorhizon, assembly GCA_019722365.1. Taxonomy (NCBI): domain Eukaryota; kingdom Viridiplantae; phylum Streptophyta; class Magnoliopsida; order Boraginales; family Boraginaceae; genus Lithospermum; species Lithospermum erythrorhizon. The sequence continues at coordinate 18,078 of JADFUC010002302.1, read as the reverse complement.
TTAATTTTAAATCAAATTATAGAGAAAATGAAAAAAAATAACATAAATAAAGGATATTATTTGTGGTTGTGGGAAAATATTGTTGGAATGATGATAATGTCGGATATATATAGTGGAATATAATACGCGACGTCGCCGTCAAGCCTTGAGAATGAAATAATTTATTTGAATTTTTACCGGCTTTTTAAGGGAAATCTGGTGACCGGCCATGCTTGGAAAAACATAATTGCGTGTATTCTTGGCCGTCGCCATGCCTGTCTGTCTTGGCTAATCTTGAGAAAAAAAAGTTTTGCAAACCCAGGCTCCTGCGTCTACGTGATAGCAAAAGCCAATGTCCATATAATAGTTTTTTCAACAAAATATCAATGCGTAATAAATACAAAGTACCTTCTTACTGCTTGTCGTGCATTCGTCACAGTTTAATACGAAGTTACGGTACTACATGAACAACTTGTAAATTAAAATATTTGATTATTAATTGTCTTGAGGAGTTGTCGCTGTCGTTGGAAAAAGTAGCCTTCTACGTATTAAATGCATCAGCCAGCGTTAGCGGTAGTTTGACTAAATGTCTGAATCATCTCGTGATTTCGATACATATCTTTCTCCTAGCAGAATAAACGAAAACACCGGCTTAACCAGCAACCAACATCATTGATTGGATCAATATGAACGGAGGAAATCGGTGTCGTCCGCGTCGAATCAGCGTCCGTGTTGAAATTTTGTTAAATTTCGTCGTCGAATGTCTGATATTCATGACTCTTTGTCGTCAATCGAAGTGCGAGGAAAACATGATATACTGCTGCAGTTTTTATTTTTGGTATAATTAGAGATAAGAATATATAGTTCTTATTGCAATCGGAGTAAATTATATACACCCAAATGATCAACGGCGAGGAATATTGGGCGCCCAAGCTGCGAAATTTGAAACCGTCATAACCTGAGCCAATGTGAACATTTCTCGGCTCTGCTGAAAATCTTTGGATATGTTGCGTCGAGGTGCTTCCATCTGTTATACATCTACCAGGTAGGTAAATCCATCCATCACAATACCGTCGATATGGTGCCATGTAAATGTCTTGAGCTTTTTCTCGACATATCTGACCATTGTAGATCCGGACCTAGTGGTAGAAGTAAGCCAAAACCTTTGTATTTTTCTAGCATGTTGTCCCGTCGCTTAGCAGCTCGTATCTACTTTCCCAGCATCACATGACGAGTCAACATTTTTGTTCTCTTTGTAAAGCAACGTACAATTATTGACCTGACATGAATTTTCTATTTAGGCAGGACAAATGAGTCAACAATCTTTTGCCTCATATAAATCATCGATTAATGTTCTCTCCGTTATTCGAATTAAGCAGCTTAATTATGAAACCACGCCGTTGGAAATGTTCTTTGATATTTGCGACTCAGACTTCAGGCTAACCAATTGAGTAGTAGTGGATAACATCATAAATTCGGTGAAATCATCCCATGTAATTTGGTTCTGAGACTCAACAAGTTGTAGTATGCTTTGGCTAGTCTATTTGTTCTTCTCCCCCAACCCCGTGTGTGTTGTTCGTTAGAGCGCCTTGAGTGCTTGTCGTCTCGCTGATGCGTAAGTTCGAACCATCTTGACCGTATGCATATGCGATTCTCTGTGACCCTACATTAGCGGATGAATTCTACAACCTTTTATCATAAGCAGCATTACTTTCGTCGTAAGTCGATGGCGTAATTAACGTCGTGATAGACCCATGGAGTATCCTACGGAACCATTAGCGATCAAATATAACTTCGACATCAGCGTTATCCAACACGTTTGTATATTGATACCTCACTCTGCGGACATCTTTATCCTCGTAATATCATTGGCCAAAGAATGATTTTAGCGACATCCATAAACTGAAAATACCGTTCTTATGTTAAATGCATCAGGATACATTGTCTTTAGATAGCGATTAGTATACATCCAAGAACGATCTTGAGACATTTTACCTAAATTTAGAAAACACTAAACAATTTAAGATAAATATATTGAAAATCTTGATAAAAATCAATGACATACCTTCAATTTAAAAATAAGATAGGGTGAGTAATTATTAAACGAAATAATTAATAATGAAAAATTAATCAATAATAAAAAATTAATCAATAATTGGATATTTAAACAATTAACAATACAAAATTAATCAATAATGATGTACATACCTTTTTCGATTGGAAGGGAATGAAATGGATTGGAAGGGAAAAGGGTTTCTTGTTTCTATTTCTAAACTCTTTCTTTCATAAGCTGTCCCGGGTTTGAGATGGATTGGCGGCCAGGCCGTATATATTATATGTTAACATAATGTCTGCTTGATAGGCGTCGTCGGCGTCGGGTAAAGATTGAATTCGGGTTTGCGGTACCGTCCTTTATGTTGATATGAACTCTTATTTTATGTTTTTGTTAAATTTATGATTCACGATTGTTATAGGATATACGATATTTATAAATAATGTTATATGTAGTGAATTAGTGGACAACGATTGATTTAATATGAAATTTTCGTTTCAGACATATCGAATCTAAAGTATGAGGTACAAAATCTAAATCTATATTAATAGATAGTTAGGGGTGCTTGACAAAATACAAATTAGACGAGCCGACGGAACCGAACGAAAATAACCTTGAAATTGGAGGAACCGATTGGGCAGAACCGATTTAGGTTTGAAAAATACAAAACCGAAAATATTTCGGTTGGTTCGAGAACGAGCCGAACGATTGAATTTTTAATTAAAAAAATTAAAAATTATATATATATAACCGAAAATAACCGAAAGAACCGAACCGAAAATAACCGGAAAAAACCGAACCGAACAAAACCGAAAATAACCGAGAACCGAACCGGAACCGATTTAATCGGAACCGACGGAATTGACTGGTTTGATTCATCCTGACATAACCGGCCAGTGTTTGGTTAATACCCAAGACAGACGAACGACCCGATGGAATCCTAGCGATAGTTAAATAGTGAAGACAGTCATCCTAATATCGATAAATGTATGTAATGTAATTGTAGTATATGTAATTATGATTGTCTTATAACATAATATACGACATAATATGTAATCTATTTCATATTATTAGTTATGATTGACTTAAAACATATAAAATATTATAAAACAATATCATAATAATTTTTTGAGAAAGAAAATATAAGGAAGTACCGTATAGAATAGATGCAATGACTTTTCTGAATCACGAAAGGACCCGAAAATTTGTAAAGTTCCCGATGCTAACTTAGTTTCCATATTATTTGAACACCCCGTCGCCCAGGTATGAGCCAGCTACAGTTAACTGGCATGAACACCGGTTGCGTACGCGCCCGGCCCGGGAATGCAGTTAATTCTAAGCCCGGCCAAATCGACATCATCCTTATTTGAGAATAAACATTATAAAGGCGAGGCAGCCCGAGCCAGCCTTATTTCGTCATTATTTGTTGAATCTGGGAAAAAAATAGTTAACTTAGCAACCTGCGTTTACATCTGGTCGAACTGCCAAACAAATCAGCCATGACACACCCGACAACACACATATTTTATCCTAAAATACATAACAACATATATTAACACATAACAAATACAACGTACCAAACACAACTACAAACTACCCAAATACAAATATATTATCCAAAAAATATGCAAATACTATATTGTACGAAATACAAAGTATCTATCTGGCGGATCAATCGAAATCATTAATATCATCACGGGCCGGAGTATCACGATCTTGGGCTGGGATTGAATGCAATACCGAAGCTTGGGGTGTGGTACCCGTCTGGTTCTCGGTGAGATGCGATGGAAGCGGCGATATCTTGAGATGGGTGTCTGTCATCCATCCCCGGCCAACAAGGCAGTTGCCGTGGAGGCACCCCGCGGAGAAGGAGGCTGGCGGCTAACGAGGATGACTCTCTGCTTGGGCGGGCCCCACAGTGCTGGCTTTATCACGTAGGCGACCTTTAGCAAAATCGGCCTCGCATTCGAGACGCTTAGCCTACAGCGTGCGTTACTCGGCAACATGACCCGACTCCTCGAGAAGGGATACAACTTGCTTTCTTCCTCTTTACCTCCATTATATTCTCTCATACCTCGCCCGTCCTCGACACCACCGCTTCCGTCTAAGCTCCTCCATCAGCATCGGCGGTGGGAGGAGGTGGGTGGCTCTTCTGTTGGATCATCACTTGATAGAAACTGGCAACAAAACTACAGCGTGCACGAGAACCTGCGCTTTTTGCGGCTTTACTTGGCGGCGTCGTTGTAGGTCATGGCGACTTTACCGGCGGAATCTTTATGGATCATGTCGCTCCCCGAACGTCATTAGGCGAGGCATACTTACTCATGATTTGAACACATGCACATTAAGGGGTTGGATATTTAAAAATAAACAATAAACAACAGCAAACAAACTAAATCGACAGGGTAAGTAAGCTTACTTTGTCTCTGCGGTTTTCTTATCCTTATCTTGTTGACTCCGTAAGAAGACCCGATGGTGAAACGCTAACTTTCGATCATTTTTCTCACGAAATATAAATAAAGAAAACTTTAATTAGATCAGCGTGCATACGGTACCTTTGAAGGCATACCATAACCTGCGTAGTCAGAATACATCGAAACTTGTACAGCGTCTACTCTTGAACATAGGTTGCTTTGGCATGGGTCGATTAAATAATATAATATCTATCACAGAAAACGGAAATAAAACAAAATTTAATTAGACATTTATTTACTAAAAATATTTAAACAACTTTTAAATCCAACCAAAATTTTATATACTTACTGTGAATGATTTCCAGATGTCATCCCTGCGATCGATAGAATGCAGCGGCGAAACTTGATGGATCCCAGCAGTTGTCGCGCCGATAACTTCTGCTTAACCGTGATGATGCGCGCAAGAAAAAAGTAAAGTTAGATAACATAAATAAAAATATAACTAATTGATCGATTTGAAACGATAGTAGCAGGACTTCTGAGTTGTGGAAAGATCTCCCGGCTTTATGACTTTTAGCCAGCAGGGAAGGCGTCAGTGGGCAGTCGTCTCCTCGTGTGCGTGTCCCCTTCAGTAGATCACCGCATAGTTGAATCCGATCCGGTCAGGAGTCTTTGAAAACACCGATGCTTAGGCGTAGTAGGTTGCTCGATCTTGGCTAACGTCGTATGTCTGATGAGCCATTGCACAGCCACGAGTATATGAGCTTCAGCGTAGAGGTGGGGGGAAGTTCTTCTTTTTATAGGCGGGGTGGGGAGTCGTCTCGCTTGTCTGAATCTTGGGATCTCTTGTGACCACCGACGCTTTTGTGAGGTGTACCGTTACGCCGAGGACTTCCCTTCCTCGAGGTTCCCTTGCGGGGAGTCATGCATGCAGTCAAATTGGAGAATTTTATGAGATATACAAAACATTAAATATGACATTTCGACGAGACATAATCCAGCACAAAACGTAAGTTGTGTCAGCAATTCTAATCAATTCAGTTCGCTGGTGAAAATCTATAAATAATTCAAACTATTGATCAAGTTTAGGGGCCCAGGGGTGAGGGGTTGAGGCGTTTGATTTGAGAGAGGGGTGGAAGTGCGTTTCGAGATGAGTGAGAGAGGAAGGTGGAGGCGATCATGCTGAGAGGAGGAGAAGCAAGGAAGTCGATCGATGAAGGGTGGGGAAATGATCGAGAGGCGGATTTGGTGAGGGGTGGGGTAGGGGGATTGGGTTAATGGAAATGAAACGTTGATGGGGAGGAGGCCGTTTCTGAATTAAAATGTTTAACAGTGGCGTCGGTAAGGCGACAGGAAGTATATATTTTTTTTAATTTTACAATTATTTTAATAGTTAATATTAAACGTCACAAACCAGCTAAGCAGAAGCATAAAGTCAAAGATAATCAAATTTTGGCTTCGATTCGAATTAAGTCCGTTTATTTATATTCAATTTACTTTTTAAGTTTATTAATCATTATCTGGCGTTTGAACGGTAGCCAGTTACAAGCCACGATTTAAATAATTCGGTTGAGTCTTCTTGACGTAGCCGTATGAGCAGAAGCGTTATATTTGGCGTCGGTCGCCAGCCACTCATGCTGCTCTGTATTCTAATAGTGTGAATGGATTATATGTTTAGTCATATCTTTCATCTTGGAAATAATGAAATAGCCAAAAGCACTTACATACATATGAGTCGACTACGTCGTCCATGATAGATACCATGGCATAGTATATATCATTAGAATCATCGAAAATTTCGTTCAACGCGTTTTCATCTGTTACCTTATTTAATTATTAATAGCCAAAAAAGAAAAAGGAAAAAAAGATTCTCTCAATTGTCATAATCGAATGATTCCTTTTGCATGTATGAACATAATAAGTTCATCACTTGGAAACATTTTGCGTTCATTTGTCAACTATTATAGCACTCCTTTTGTTTGTATTTTTGTGATCATCAATTTATAATCTGCATAGATATACAATTATATATCAATTATATATCATGTACATATATGAAATAAATCCAGTACTATTTGTACAGGGCTCGATCAACTTGCAGGCATATATATATATATATATATATATATATATATATATATATATATATATATATATATATATATATATATATGATTTAATATTTAATAAGTAATTAATTTCATTTGATCCTAAGTTTAATCATCTAATCACATGCGATTAATAAATGCATGGCAACTTGTTTCCTCACATGCATGTGAGAACTAGCCAACCTAAACCCCATGTTTAGCTATATCATCGATTCAATAGTTCGTAATGTCACAACTTAAGGTTGAACTAATTAGTAGTTTAGTATCATTATCGTGGCATCGGATCATCACATCGGTGCATATGTGCAATATCGTGATGACTCAATTCATGTTTTATATAGGATCATTTTTCTTTTGATGAGTACTTGTTTCTAAAAGATATTGCAAAAATGAAGCACGAGTACATGTTTTAATTTGTTATAGTTCATTTGAGTGTTAATTGTAGATTTGATCCCAATAAATGTGATGGAGTTACGGTTTGGTCATAATTAATGGTAATGCATGTTGCATATTTAGTATTTCAGTGTACATTGAATTGCAATTTGGTCCTCAAATAATGGACGGAGCCGTTAAATATTTTCGTTTAAATACATCTTGATGCATGTGATTTGGGCGCATCATTCTAATAGTCAACGGTTTCATCCATTTGGCGACCATATTATACATTATCACATACTAAATTTGTAATATTACTATCACTAACTGGGATTAAATGACAACTTGATCATACTATTTAATGGGTCCAATTTAATATTTTGACATCAATCTATAATGTGTTAAGAAGTGCAATCATATTTGACACATATATATAATCCAATCAAGAACCATTATTGTTCATATTGGATCGATAGTAGAAAAACGAAGATGCTTAAATGCCTCATAATCACGACGTAAACATAATGTATAGCAATATTCCTGTTGAATTGATCAAATATTATTAACATTTGTAGAGCATGACTCCCCTATATGGATCACGGTGAAGTCACTTTCAAATAATAACTTTGATAATGATTCCTGGAACTCTATGGGACATGAATTGTGTTCACAATAACATAAGAAAATGGTACATCTCTTTCAAGATTTTATATCATATCACAAACGAACGCCATCACAAGGCCCACTTAACACCCAAGGGACTCACAAACCCAAGAATTGCATGTGGATGATTTTAACGATAGAGGAAAATTAACAATAATGCAATTTGAGTGATTAAACTTCGGCTAGTTAATTTCATGAGCCCCATTATTTTATAATAGAACAATAATCACTTAGTATTCCATGTGCCATATTTCAAAAGCTAGAAGAGGAAATGACACTTTCCCTTACCATGTTAAGTGTTTTGGTCTTTTGGAGCCAAGACATATGGAGACAAACAAACATAGTGAGGTGCGCATCATCCAACTAACGGGAAAGAAAAGTAATAAGCTAAGGTCCATCCACAAGAATATTAGTGGAAGATAGCCGATGTATAAGTTCTCATCAGAGCAACTACCCCATAAATGATTGGCTAATTTATTAGTTGGGACTTACAAGTCAGATGTTTATAGCTAATCATCAATGGGCATGCATCCATATATGTACCAAAAATTCAAACTATTAAGCGGACAACATTATTTAAGTTATTTTGATTATGTATATATATTAACGGATTATACATATTTGAAGAACTTTTTTCTTTGTAACTGAAGTGTCAAATTATTCATTATGATGCCCAAAAAGTTAATTCAAATGAAACAGAATCATACATTAAAACTTCGATCTTTCTTTTGTGTCTTCGTATGTATCGTATGTTTATGCAATGCGTGTTTTGTGGATATCGTAGAGATAGATATTAATAATACGTAATGCATGTGTCTTATTATAACGGTGAAATAATTTCTTTATATGAGATAATTCTTAATTAAGACAAGGAATTAAGTAAAATATTGAAAATAAAGAGACATAGATTTTTACGTGGTATCACAACAATGTGTTAGGGTAATTCGTATTGTATGAGCATGTTATTTATAATGGAGGAGCAAATTACAGAACATTGCGTAGGCTACCGAGATATGTAGATCACTGATATTAAGAATAGAATTAACAAGCACATTACAGATAAACTTGTATAGGTAACAACTCTTGAAAGAATAAAGAAAAGCAGACGAATCTGTATTCATCTTAAGTTATTCGAAGCACTGCTTCTGTATTGATAAGCGCCTTGTCAATTTAGGTTAGGAATTTCAAATGGAGTAATGTAAGAGTATTTATAAGTAGAAATCTTTGTTAAATCGAAATCATTAGCTTAGTAAATGAAGTTTTTGGTATAGTAATTTTGATATTTTTGATAAATAGCAGCTTAAGCTTAGCACATTGTCGTAATACCGATTGAAGCGTAATCTGACATGTACAACTATATGAACCATAAGATACAAAAGGGACATTTTGAGGTGTTACAAAATCCGGAGCGATTCTAACGTGAAGGTATAGAAGTGAGCACATGATCCAGAAGGCCAACGAAAGCGAGACTTGTTTGATAATGATTAACCAATTGGTGCAAGCCTTTGGCATGAACATGATGTGTTTTGTTTGTATTTTCAACGACTTTTGTGTTATGTGAAATTGAAGGAGCATTTATTACCAAATAGGCTTGTATACCAAAGTATATATTGGTACAAAATTGAAGCTTGGTAGAGCCACACATATATAACACCAAATATATGATATGACGGCTTCAATCTTCGATAATGTAGCTAGCAATTACGGCCAAGTGTTTAATTGAGTACAACTTGGATCATGTTATTTTTCTGTTGGGAAATGGGAAGTACTATTTCGATTCGTGGAATAAATTGGATCAAGTACACTAGTTTCATTCATTGCAACACTAAATAGATTCTCAATAATCCCCTCCAATATATTAGGTTCAATCACTAGTCGCCATTTGTTTTAATCGACTCAATTTGGAATTTTGGATCATGCTTGTGCAAAATAGGAATTCTTCTGTTTGTTGAGTAGAAAATGGGTTTGGGGCTTTGGGCATATGTAGAGAAGTAAATGAACCAAGCCCAAAGATTTACCAGTCAAGCTCGATATCTTTTATGGTGGGAATAGTGAATACTAGTTTTGGAGTCCAAATTCAATTGTTATCTAAAAGTGTCTATCAACCTATTTCGTGGTTTTGCGTTAGCAGGTATGGTTTTGCGTTTCACGTATGTATCAATTTTGATATTCCGCCCCATCGAGAGAATCTTAATGTCAATCGAAACACGCTCAAATCGAGTTTGATTGTTATATTGTCGATATCTTTGATTTTTAGAATTAAAATATAATTTGGGCATATAAGGGTTTTTTTTAATTTAAGGGATGAATTTCAATTTTGAACAATTTATAAGTAGACCCCCGCTTGGGGCTAAAAATTAGTAAAAATTACATTTCAGCCCCTAACAAATCAAGATAAAGGTCAACATAGCGATCAAGCTGACGGTACTCATTAACAGTTAAAGTGCTGATGGCAAAAAGTGAACATAGTGGTGAAATGCAAGCTATGATAAATTAGGCGCTTTTCCTTTTGCCCCCTAACCTTTATGGCTTTATGGCCTTATCACAATTTTAGGAGTAGATAAAGAAGGGTTTTTAGGTGTGGGCCAGAAGAATATACCATGAAAAATCAGTATCAAGGTCAGTTCATGTCCTATATGGGCATATGGGCTATGGCCATAGATTATCACAATGACTAATTTTCCTTCCAATCTCATCAATTGTCGCTAAAATAAATTTTACAACACCAAGTTTCCTGGATGTCCCAATGTCGACTTATTCCCAAATTGCTTATTTTATGTCATATTTCCTACAATACTATTTTCTTAAATATCATTCAAGAGTGGTGGATAGATATATTGGCCCAATAATTAAGTAGTTCAACCCTTATCCTAATCTAACAGGTTCTTAGTGTATTTGATGTGAGATGTATTCTAGCGCTTTTCTTTCTTAGGGTTAGAAAAACTCACAACTTTGTGCACCCCAGGATTCTTGTAAACTTCTTCATTGTTTGGTCCTTATTTAAATGCTTTGAGGTGTGTAATGTAAAGAGAAGAATTTTTATTATTTATGATAGAAGTCTGAAATAAAGCGTGTAGAAGAATATTCGCCATTATCTGGGTTTTTATCGAATCGAAGATTAGTATCCAATATGAGTCCACTAGCGTTTCTTTGATGATTTGCGAGATTAAACTGAGCTTGACTTAAAACGATTTGATCTTGATAAAACTTGGCTTTGGCTTGATTTGTTTGAGTGATTTGATCTTGGGCAGGAAGCAGTTGATTTGATTTGGTTGATTTGATTTGAGCTTGGCTTGATTTGATTTGGATAGAACTCTATGAAGCTTGATGTAATCTAGTCTTGATAGATTTGAGGCGGTACAGCGGGCTTGGATATGGTCAATGGGAGCACTTGGTAAGCGTATTCCCGTGTTGGTTGTGTGAACGTCTTGGGTCTTGGAGCGATGCCGATTACTTTAAGAGCGATATGGAGCTGCTATGACGTTGTAGTGTGGGGCTTCTTTGAGTAATGCTTGTGGGGCTTTGGATTTAGTGTTTGGCGCTTTTGTGGTGGGGCTTGGTAAATTTGGATAAGATTATTTGTCTTTGATGGGACAGTGCGCTTGATATAATGACGATTTGGGATGAGGCTAGGCTTGTTGTATGGAGTGATAGCAAGAAAGTGTTGAGCTGACGTTAACTAACTACTTTATCTTCTGTGTGCTTGACGTGTTGTTGTAAGTGATTCAGGGATATGGCCCATGGAACTTGGTGATTTGGCACCATTTGGGACTTGATTTTAGGCTTTGAAGCCACGTGTTATTTGGTTTTACTCTTCGGCTTTAGCGTCTTTGTTGCGGTAGTGATGATCGGTATGAATGTGGAGCTTTCAGCCTTGTTGATGATCTTGACCCGACTAGACGGGGCACTTGCTTGATGTGTTTCCTCACCAAATCGGCCCTGGGAATTTGAGCCTTCCAATTCTATATCTGGAATTTGATTAATCGAGCACAGAAATTTACTCGGATGTTCGTGAGAGTTTTGAATAATCGAGAATTGCGTAGCTTGTCGTGAATATTCGAGTGTTCTTGAGAAACTTTCGTCGGATTCATTGATTTGCTTAACTTGAAGGGTATTGCGTTTATTTTAATGAATTCTTAATTCGAGGCCTATTTTGGCCGCTTTGGAGGTGTTTTTCAGCCCGTCACGTGGTGTTTTCATGACTTAGAAAACTCGAGGTTTTTCCTTGTATTCTACCGGGGGGTTTATGTGTTTTTGGTGATGGAATGTTGTAATTTTTTGGTTGAATTGTTTATGGACTTGAGAATGAATATTTCGGTCAAATAGGGGGGAGGATATTGTTGGAAATCAATGAGAATTGATTCTCTTTTATTGTGCAGATTGCGTGATTGTGTATCGGTCGTTTATCGGTTTGGTTAAATGAGATTGCGAACTTAGTGTTCGCAGTAATTGTATATTCTTAGTGTGGGTTCGTGGTAATTTAAGGGGTTATGAGCGATTCTTTAGATCTTTTACTCGTGTCGTTATAATAATAATTGACGATAACTATTATTATACAAGCTTTACTATTATCTGAGCCTAGAAGGTCGCCTTGCGTACAATGATATTCGAATAATATTTCATGAATGAAGTCGCTTGAGACTTGTATATTGAGAAATATCTCTCTCTCAATATTTATATATTTGTCAAATATATGTTGATGAACATCAATTGATTAAACTTATAAGTTTAATCAATTATGATGAATTGATGTAGATAACTTGATGAAGTTGATAGATAGTGACTTCGTTAGTATTTTAATTGACTGTTAAGTTAATTAAATAGAACAAATCAACCCAGTAGTCATTATTTAATTAGAAGCTGCATGTGGTCTAATTAAGTTAACGAGTTAAGCGATTTCTTATCGAGTTGCTTGAGTGGAATTTGGGACTTAGTATTAAATAGGGGATTAGTTTTTATTATAATAAAAAAAAAAAAACTCAACCTCCCCTCTTAGAAACACCCACCTCTCACAGCTAGAATTGGAAGAGTTTTCTCTTTCGATTTCATTCATCTTCGAGCTACATGAGGATTCGAGTGCTCGGTTCGTTTCCTGGCAATTGTTATTTTGTCCCAGAAGGGCATCATTCAGTGTTGAACAAGCTTTGGAAGGGACTTTGAAGGGGCTTTCCACCTTGAGTTGATTGTGAGGATTTGGAGTTCGTTGACTTTCGTTGCAATGTAAGAATTAACTTATTCGTACACTTATATTTTGTATTTAAATTAATATACATTAATGAGGATCAGGAATGTATGAATTGATGTTTATCCGATTAAATTCATACTAGGAAAAGTTTTTACCGGCAAAGCCAAGGGTTTGAGGAATCCCAAGTTCTTTGGACTGAGGGAACTAGAAGGGATGACAAATGTCGTGTGCGGGAACCTAAGTCCTTTGGAAGTCGACTGCGGGAAGTTAGCATATGATAGAATGTGCTACGACCCAACTTCGGCCCTCACAGTATGTATGTTATTGAAGTTTTTACAACTTCTAATTCTACTTAAATTAGTGTAGACACGGTTATTAGTTCTCATATTTGTCATAATATGCGAGACTTCAGTCAGTAGAAGACTTCGAAAGAGGAAAATGGATGCGTGTGGGAGCAGCGAGAGTGAGGCTGCTGCGGTAGGATCGTCGGTTTAGAATTGTCCACGGGCCTTGTTTGAACTTATCTCCGACTACTTATGTACGCAATTTGCGAGGAATATTATTCTGTTTACGTTTTGAATAATGATGGTTTTCATTTTGATAGATCGATAATTGGGATCTACTTTGAGGAATGGGGTAGTATTTAGTACCGCGCCCACTTGAAAGTAATTACATTCCTTTTAGGCATGATGATTGAGTTGTTAGAATCCCAGTATGAATTTCGTTTTGTGATAAAACACTAAATTCACATACATCGAATCCTCAAAATGATATAAATTAATCTAAAACACACATAAATTACAATTATGAATAAACGAGTTCTTCTGAAGATGCCGTGGAAGTCTGTCTCCAAATCTTTCACGAAAACCTCTTTTGAATTCCATTGTTGCTTGCTAAATATAGTACCTACAGTAGGTTACTTGTAAAGAGAGTTGAATCACTACAACATTATGCTTAGAAACGAAAAGTTGGATTGAATGAAAAATGAAAATTTCATTTTCACTTTGTATGGCATACTCTTCGTGAAAAATGGTGGAGGATTTTCATCTACAAAAATGATTGGCTAATCATTTTGTTATGATTAGGTTTAGTTTAATATTATTATTAAACCTAAAAAATGACCGAATGAATTAATGAGCGGCCCGTTAATTTAATTCGCCAGTTAAGTAAATCAAGCATGCCAGTTGATAATAGTAACTAACAAGTTGCTAACAAGCTCAGTAGCCATCGAATTAATTCAATTGACTAATTAATTAATTCGGATTCATCAATTATATTTTACATTATCAATGTAAAATCGATTGAGAATATTAAGTTGATTCTGTCCAAATCTGATTTAGCAAATGTGGTTTAATTTAAATACATGAAATCTGATTCAGCGTCATTTGTGTGTGTGACGCTTCTAGGCTCGTATAGTCGGTTGTATAATAATAATCGACCAATTACTATTATTATAGCGATTAATGAGTAAGATCTAGCGATAAGCGTAACCACTTAAATTATCCCTTGAGAACCAGCTAGTAATATCTGATTACTAAAATTGAACACTAAGTTCGATGTCGCATTTAAGCGACCCGGTAAATGAATTGATCTATGATTGTGTCGCAGCGGGCATAATAAAAGGGAATCGATTTTCATTGATTTCAACGTAGATAAAGTATAACGTAAACTTAAACGGAATAAGCTTAATGACAAGCCAAACACCAATGACATTAGATTGGAGTCATATTAGCGGCCAGAATGAACACACTCGATTGGGATACTTGAAGGTTTCGTTATGAATCATCACGATAAGTGTGAATCTTTGCCAAAAGGCAAAGAGCTAAGCAGCGCTTCATTGGATTCAATGAAAGGGCAAATGGTTATTGAATCATACACCTTGATGTATGTGGGCCGATGAACCTTGTCTGAAGGAGGTTATAACTCTGCATTCGTTTCTTGATGATTACGGTAGATACCGTTTGTGTATACGATGAGACCTGAAACAGTCCTTTAGAAATTCAAAGGAGTTCCAAAATGAAGTACAAAACGATTGAACAAGACAATAAAAGATTACTCGATGCGATAGAATTGAAGAATATTTGAGTCACGAGTTGATACTAAATCTTAGAGTGTAGTATTGTTTAGCCTTCCGGCGAGGCAGCGTAATGGCGTGTCGGGAAAGAATCAGAAGACCACTTCTTGATATAGTTCGATTACATGATGAACTTTATTGTTAGAATCTAGTATGAATTTCATTTGTGATAAACGCCAAATTCATAAATCGGATCCTCAAAATAATATAAATTTAATCTAAAACACAATTAACAATTATGAATATGAGCACTACCATTGATGCCGTGAAGCCTATCGACACGTTCTTTCTGGCCTCCCTTTGAATTCCAAA
The DNA here is from genome assembly GCA_019722365.1 of Lithospermum erythrorhizon. NCBI lineage: Eukaryota > Viridiplantae > Streptophyta > Magnoliopsida > Boraginales > Boraginaceae > Lithospermum > Lithospermum erythrorhizon. Next base: position 2,915 of record JADFUC010002302.1, on the reverse strand, counting down.
TTTGGCCTTCAAATGCCAATTACTTTTTCTAGTTGATTCTTATTAAGTGGTTGAATCCCCACATTTGTGTTTGCTAGAGCATTGGGTTGATTTGGATGAAAAATCAAAGAGAAGAATTTTCAATTATTCCGCGGTATTTTTCGACCATATGGAGGAGGTGGAGGCTTTTGTTTTTCATTTCATTTCATGAAATGAAACTTGTGTTGAAAAACCTAATAGGTTTGATTATATATGTCAAACCTAAAAGCCCAACCGAATAGTTAATGAGCCAGCCCGTTAAATTTAATTAAACCGTTAAGTAAAATCAGCTTAACCGTTGTTATAGTAACTAACAAGTTACTAACGAGCCTCGACAACTATCGAATTAATTCAATTGACTAATTAATTAATTGAGGTTCATCAATTTCTATTTTACATTATCGATAGCAAATCCCCGATTGAAATATTCGTTGATTAATCGACTCTCGATTTAATAAATGTAGTTAGTTTCATACATGAAATATAATCCAGCGTCATTTGTATGTGTGTGACCTTCAGGCTCGAGATAATAGTAAGTTGTATAATAATAATAATTGACCAGTCTTATTATTATAGCGATTAATAGTAGATCTATGATATTTCATGCTTCGCCCAAGTATCATGAGAACCCCAATGAACTAATGTGCTCTGATGCAGGTGAGCATCTAAGTTCGATATCCGCATTTAACTTGACCGTTAAATGAATTGATACATAATTATCGCAGCGTCACGTAATAAAGTCAGTTCATTGATTTCCGACTATCGATCTAGGTTAATTTACGGGGATATGCCTTTCTAGCGCTGACAACACCTTAAGCGGATATCCAACAAAGTCGTTAGAAAACTCCCCAATGAAGCGTGGTTTGGGAAGATTCCCAGTTGGTTTCTCGAGGATTTGGAGGCTGTGAAGCTTATGTTAGAGATTAACAAAGCATAAACTTTAGCCCAATCGATAAATCTTTATTCGTATGATATCCAAGGAAAAAGTTAGTTACCCTCTTGCGGTAGCCTAGATTTAACTTGGGGGGGGGATGAATAGGTTTAAAGTTCCTATATTAACTTTTTGAGTTTTTAATCTAAGAATGCGGAGTAATACCTGATGATAATAAGGATTAATGTGATAAATCTACAACCAGGCTTCGAGAAAGATTAGTCAGCAATGTTAATAATCAAGTGATTAGCGATAATAAAAGACTACTTGAAAGTAAAGAGCAGGAAGGAGAAGCGATACCGCAGCGATTTGCTTGAGCTTCGGTTCCCTGCTTGCTCGACCGTCGAACTTCCGACACCGGAAGGATTTTAGCGAAGATAAATCGCGCCCGAAGAAATGTTTGAATGTCTGTATGACGACTTCTCTCGAGCCTATTATGAACACACAGCCTCGGTAAGTGACCAGTACCAGCTAAGGATTTCGACTCTGTCGACTGAATTAGGAACCGAAACTCTCCCGAGTTTGATATACTTGACCTAGAATACTTGACCACATAAACTTCCTTTTGCCAGGAATTCGCTCAATCTGATAAATGATTGAGAATTGAATATCGCGCCTTCAAAACTACACAAAAGATAATGTTGAATTAAATGTAGGAGTTATGACTTTTGCTTTTGTTTGCAATGAAATGAATGCTTTCGAGAAAATTAGGTCAAAAGATTTGCAAAAAGTTGTTTGTGTTTTTTAAAGAAAGAGGCTTTAAATAGTGCACAAAAATTAAGGCTGAAAAAGTTGCCAGCGTCGTGACACAAGCCGAGAGTGCCGATGGTATGAATCAGGCATTTAACGGTCAAGCTTCCAGTGCATGTAGACCTGTCGAGAGGTCAGTGCCGATCGTCGGGACCTTATCGAGACGGAATTACCATTGGAGTCTCGTCATCGGGACCGGGGAACCTCGATGAAATTCCGTGAATAGAAATATCTTTTCTAAACTAAAGATGGATTTCACGCCCGATTCTCGAAGCAGAAATGACACATGATCATTTGTATGAGACTTAACCATGACTCGGTCATGCTTGATTAGAAATTCACGGACCATCGATTTTTAAAACACAATTAGATTCATCGCCAAAAGTCATTGCTTTCGCATGGCTAGCGACAATATACTAGAGTGTAGAGTTTCACCCTAACTATAGACAATAAAGAACACGAAACCATGAAAGGCTTTGCGTTTGATGGACTAAATGTGAACTCCAGAACATCGATCAACATTTTAGCGTTTGAACATTGGTAAAATTAACCACGAAAGCATGTTCATGACGGGATTGGATTCGATTAAAGCGATTTGTTATCTTGAAATAGGTTTGAATGGAATCTGGTTATTCCAGCAAACTCCCCGCATTGATAACAAATTGACTTTGCTCTTAGGGGAAGAAATATAAGACAAAGAGCAACGCTCCCCCACCGGCATGGAATTCCCAAGGCTTTCAATATGAATATAGAACCATTCTGACCATGGATGAAATAGACAATGAAGCTGATATAATAGCATTGCGTAAGATAGATAATTAAGCATCAACAGGCTATTATAACGACTAAGCATCCACGTCGAGTTATGAAACACAATAAAACATAGCAAACTAACGTTAAGGCCAACGACAAACTAAAGTACTAGAGATTAAAACACAACCTGACATAAGTCTCTTCTGAAACAAACTCACTTTGGGATGCATCCTGAGGTAAAACAAGGAACAAACCAAGGCATAAATCAGTGACGCAATGGTGAAAAGTCGAGCCGTGAGAGTCCTTTTAGTTTATCTTGGACCCCAGCTGCATGCCAATGAAGAATGATCCCGTACCGTCCTTTCATCATGCATCATCGATAAGAAAATCTTGATCAATCCCGGAGAAGAAGTGGTAGGATCTTGAAAGTAGATGCGGATGTGTACTTGGCCACCCGCCCATC
>JADFUC010000642.1:0-11332 GCA_019722365.1 Lithospermum erythrorhizon | reverse complement strand
ACAAGTTACGTATTGCTTATTAAAAGATTAGAATTCCTCGATTTTATCAAAGAAAATCATACCTACGCTAATATTAGGGGAACATCGAAAACTCTGGTGACGGATTCCTCGCCTCGGATAAGAAAAATGCATTTTTGTTGTCGCCGATCAGAGTCAGTGGACGCTTTTTGTTTTCGCCAGCATAAAAGCATTAGAATTGCTGGGATTTTCTCAAAGCAAAATCATACCTACGCTTAATATTGCGAACATCGAAAAACTCGTGACGATTCCGGCTCGGATAAGAAAATGCATTTTTGTTGTCGCCGAATCGAAGCCAGCTGCTTTTTGTTTTCGCATTAAAAGTATTAGGATTCTTGATTTTGTCAAATGAAATCATGCTACCCATGCTAATAATTAGGGGGAACATCGAAAAACTCTTACTAATTCCGTCTCTGATAAGAAAAAATGTATTTTTCACTAACTCCGACTGACATTTTTCGCTGCATTAAAAGCATTAGAATTGTCGGATTTTCAAACCAAAATCATACCTACGCTAATATTAGGGGAACATCGAAAAAAATTGCACGGATTCCGCTCTGATAAGAAAATGCATCTTTTGTCGCTACCGAATCGAGTCGCGGACGCTTTTTTGTTTTCTCGTATTAAAAGCATTAGAATTCCCGATCTTCTCAAAGAAAATCATACTCTATGGATAAGAAAATGCATTTTTTCTGTCTCCGAATCGAAAGCGTTGACGCTTTTTGTTTTCGTATTAAAAGCATTAGAATTGGCTGGATTTTTCTCAAAGCAAAACCATGCCCGCTAATATTAGGGGAACATCGAAAAAACTCGCACGACCTCGTCAGCTGAGAAGAAAAATGCATTTTTGTTGTCGCTTTAATCGAGCCGTGCCATTTTTTGTTTTCTCGCATTAAAAGCATTAGAATTCCTCGATTTTATCAAAGAAAATCATACCTACGCTTAATATTAGGGGAACATCGAAAAACTCTCAGACGGGATTCTGCTCGATAAGAAAAAATGCATTTTTTGTTGTCGCCGAATCGAGCCGTGACGTTTTTTGTTTTCGCGCATTAAAAGCATTAGAATAGCTTCAAAGAAAATCATACCTACACCAATATTAGGGGAACATCGAAAAAAACTCGTACGGATTCCGCTCGGATAAGAAAAAATGCATTTTTTGTTGTCGCCGAATCGAGCCGTGACGTTTTTTGTTTTCGCGTATTAAAAGCATTAGAATTTAGATTTTATCAACAAATCATACCTACGCTAATATTAGGGGGAACATCGAAAAACTCGCACGCGATTCTCGCTCGATAAGAAAATGCATTTTTGTTGTCGCCGAATCGAGCCGTGACGCTTTTTTGTTTTCGTGATTAAAAGCATTAGAATTGCTGGATTTTCAAAGCAAAATCATACCTATGCTTAATATTAAGGGAACATCGAAAACTCGACGGATTCCGCTCGATAAGAAAAATGCATTTTGTCGTCGCCGAATCGAGCCGTGATGTTTTTTGTTTTCTCGCATTAAAAGCATTAGAATTCTCGATTTTATCAAAGAACATCATACCTACGCTAATATTAGGGGAACATCGAAAAACTCAGACGGGATTCTCGTCTCTGATAAGAAAAATGCATTTTTGTTGTCGCCGAATCGAGCCGTGACGTTTTTGTTTCGCATTAAAAGCATTAGGAATTGGTCGGATTTTCTCAAAGCAAAATCGCACTCTACGCTTAATATTATGAACATCTAAAAAACTCAGACGGATTCCGCTCTCGATAAGAAAAATGCATTTTTTGGTTGCTGGGTTTAATCGGCTCAGCGATGTTTTTTTGTTTTCTCAGACAAAAGCATTAGAATTCCTCCGATTTTATCAAAGAACATAATACCTACGCTAATATTAGGGGAACATTTGAAAAACTCGCATCGATTCTCGCCTCGATAAGAAAATGCATTTTTGTCGTCGCCGAATCGAGCCGCGGACGCTTTTTGTTTTCGCCAAGATTAAAAGCATTAGAATTGCCGGATTTTCTCAAAGCAAAATCATACCTACGCTTAATATTAAGGGAACATCGAAAAAACTCTCGTACGGATTCCGCTCGGATAAGAAAAATGCATCTTGCTGTCGCCGAATCGAGTCGTGACGCTTTTGTTTTCTCAGATAAAAGCATTAGAATTCCTCGATCTTCTCAAAAAGAAAAATCATACTCTACGGATAAGAAAAATGCATTTTTTCTGCTCTCCGGACCGAAAGCAAAGGACGTTTTTTTGTTTTCAAGTATTAAAAGCATTAGAATTGCTGGATTTTCAAAGCAAAATCATACCTGCGCTTAATATTAGGGGAACATCGAAAGAAACTCTCAGATTTAATTCCTCGTTGAGAAGAAAAAAATGCATTTTTGTTGTTTTAATCGAGCCGTACATTTGCTCTTCGTGACAGCATTAGACCTCGATTTTATCAAAGAAAATCATACCCACGCTAATATTAGGGGAACATCAAAAACCTCGCACCTGACCTCGGGCTCGATAAGAAAAATGCTTTTTTGTTGTCGCCGAATCGAGTCAGATCGCGAGCCCGCATTAAAAAGTATTGCTAGAATTGCCGGATTTTCTCAAAGCAAAATCATACCGCTAATATTATGGAACATCGAAAAACTGCCAGACGGATTCCGCTCGGATAAGAAAATGCATTTTTATGTCGCCGAATCGAGCCGTGATGTTTTTGTTTTCTCAGATAAAAGCATTAGAATTCCCATTTTATCAAATAAAACCATGGCCTACGCTAATATTAGGGGAACATCAAAAACTCGTGACGGATTCTCGCCGATAAAGAAAAATGCATTTTTGTTGTCGCCGAATCGAGCCGTGACGCTTTTTTTGTTTTCAAGCAGATAAAAGTATTAGAATTGCCGGATTTTCTCAAAAGCAAAATCATACCTACGCTAATATTAGGGGAACATCGAAAAAACTCGTACGGATTCCGCTCGGATAAGAAAAAATGCATTTTTTGTTGTCGCCGAATCGAGCCGTGACGTTTTTTTGTTTTCTCAGACAGCATTAGAATTCCTCGATTTTATCAAAGTTAACATCATACCTACGCTTAATATTGGGGTGTAATGACTCAAAAAACTCGTGACGGATTCCGCTCGATAAGAAAAATGCATTTTTGTCGTCGAATCGAGCCGGACGCTTTTTGTTTTCGCCAAGTATTAAAGCATTAGAACTTTGCTGGATTTTCTCAAAGCAAAATCGCACTCTACGCTTAATATTATGGAACATCGAAAAACTCGTATTGATCCTGCCTTGAAGAAAAATGCATTTTTTGTTGTTGCCGAATCGAGCCGTGATGTTTTTTGTTTTCTCGTGATTAAAAGCATTAGAATCTCGATTTTATCAAAGAACATAATACCTACTTAATATTAGGGTAACACTGAAAACCTGCACGGATTCCCTCGTTTCGGATAAGAAAAATGCATTTTTTGTTGTCGCCGACCGAGCCGTGACGCTTTTTTGTTTTCGCCAGATAAAAGCATTAGAATTGCTGGATTTTCCTCAAAGAAAATCATACCTACGCTAATATGAGGGGAACATCGAAAAAAACTCGTACGGATTCCGTTCGGATAAGAAAAAATGCATTTTTTGTTGTCGCCTAATCGACTGTGACCTTTTTTGTTTTCTCGTATTAAAAGCTTTAGAATTGCTCGATTTTCTCAAAGAAAATAATACTTGGCGGATAAGAAAAATGCATTTTTTCTTGTTCCGAATCGAAAGCAAAGGACGTTTTGTTTTCAGATTAAAAGCATTAGAATCACCGGATTTTCAAAAGCAAAATCATACCGCGCTTAATATTAGGGGGAACATCGAAGAAACTCTCAGACGACCTGTTTCGAGAAGAAAAAATGCATTTTTGTTGTCGCCGAATCGAGCCGCGCTATTTTTGTTTTCTCGTATTAAAAGCATTTTCAGAATTCCCGATTTTACTCAAAGAAAATCATACCTACGCTTAATATTAGGGGAATATCGAAAAACTCAGACGGATTCTCGCTCGATAAGAAAAATGCATTTTTGTTGTCGCCGAATCGAGCCGGACGCTTTTTTGTTTTCGCCAGACAGCATTAGAATTGCCGGATTTTCTCAAAGCAAAATCATACCTATGCTAATATTAGGGGGAACATCGAAAAAACTCTTACTAATTCGCTCGATAAGAAAAAAAGCATTTTTTCTTGTCGCCGAATCAAGCAGTTGACATTTTTGTTTTCGCATTAAAAAGTACATTAGAATTGCTGATTTTGTCAAAGCAAAATCATATACCTACGCCAATATTAAGTGAACATCGAAAAACTCTCAGATTTATCTCCGTTTCCTGATAAGAAAAATGCATTTTTCTTGTCGCCGACCGAGCCGTGGCCGCTTTTTTTGTTTTCGCCAGATAAGAGTATTAGGAATTCTTGGATTTTGTCAATGAAATCATACCCATGCTAATATTAGGGAACATCGAAAAAACTCTTACTAATTCCTGCTCGATAAGAAAAATGCATTGCCGCCGAATCGAAAGCAGTTGATATTTTTGTTTCGCGATTAAGCAGCATTAGAATTGCCGATTTTCAAACCAAAATCATACCTACGCTTAATATTAGGGGAACATCGAAAAATTCGTGACGGATTCCGGCTCGGATAAGAAAAAATGCATCTTTGTTGTCGCCGAATCGAAGTCGTGACGTTTTTGTTTTCTCGTATTAAAGCATTAGAATTCCTCGATCTTCTCAAAGAAAATCATACTCTATGGATAAGAAAAAATGCATTTTTTCTCTTGTCTCCGGACCGAAAGCAGTTGACGCTTTTTGTTTTCGTATTAAAAGCATTAGAATTGCTGGATTTTCAAAGCAAAATCATACCTACGCTTAATATTGCGGAACATCAAAAAATCCTCGTGACGGATTCCTCGCTCGACAAGAAAAAATGCATTTTTGTTGTCGCCGAATCGAGCCGCCATTTTTGTTTTCGCGTATTAAGAGTATTAGAATTTTGATTTTGTCAAATGAAATCATACCGATGCTAATATTAGGAACATCGAAAAAACTCTTACTAATTCCGCTCTGATAAGAAAAATGCATTTTTCTTTGTCGCCGACCGAAAGTGCTGATATTTTTTTTGTTTTCGCCAGATAGCATTAGAATGGCCGGATTTTCTCAAACCAAAATCATACCTACGCTAATATTAGGGAACATCGAAAAAATTGTGACGATTCCGGCTCGGATAAGAAAAATGCATCTTTGTTGCTCGAATCGAGTCGTGACGCTTTTTGTTTTCCTCGTGATTAAAAGTATTGAATTCCCGATCTTCTCAAAGAAAATCATACCTATATAAGAAAAATGCATTTTTTTCTTGTCTCCGAATCGAGCAGTTGACGCGAGCCAAGCAGATTAAAAGTATTGAATTGGCTGATTTTCAAAGCAAATCATACCTACGCTAATATTAAGGGAACATCGAAAAATCCCCACGGATTCCGCTCGAGAAGAAAAATGTATTTTTGCTTTGTCGCCGAATCGAGCCGTACATTTTTTGTTTTCTCGTGATTAAAGCATTAGAATTCCTCGATTTTATCAAAGAAAATCATACCTACGCTAATATGGAACATCGCGAAAAAATCCTCAGACGGATTCTCAAGCTCGATAAGAAAAATGCATTTTGTTGTCGCCGAATCGAGCCGTGACGCTTTTTTTGTTTTCGCTGCATTAAAGCATTAGAATTGCTCTCTATTTTCTCAAAGAAACCATACCCACGCTTAATATTAGGGGAACATCGAAACAACCTGCTCGTATGCTAAGAAAAATGCATCTTTTGTTGTCGCCAAATTCCAGGCCCCGATTTGATTTTCTTCGAGTATAAAATAAATGCATTAGAATTGCTTGATTTTCAAAGCAAATCATACCTACGCTTAATATTAGGGGAATATCGAAGAAAACTCAGACGGATTCCGTTTCGATAAGAAAAAATGCATTTTTTTATTGTCGCGCCGAATCGAATCGCGTGACTTGTTTCAGACAGCATTAGAATTGCTTGATTTTCTCAAAGAAACTCATACCTATCCTAATATTAGGAACATCGAAAAAACTCGCACGGATTCCGCCATTGATAGGAAAAATGCATTTTTGTGGTCGCCGAATCGAGCCGTGACGCTTTTTTGTTTTCGTATTAAAAGCATTAGAATCGTCATTTTCTCAAAGAAAACCATACTCCACGCTTAATATTAGGGAACATCGAAAAAACTCGTTCGTATAAGAAAAAAGCATTTTTGTTGTCGCCAACCGAGGCCCCGACGGATTTTCTTTTCTAGTATAAAATAAATGCATTAGGAATTGCTTCGATTTTTCTCAAAGCACTGATAAGAAAAAATGCATTTTTTGTTGTCGCCGGATCGAATCGCGATATTTTTTGTTTTCGTATTAAAAGCATTAGAATTGCTCGATTTGCTCAAAGAAAACTCATATACCTATCCTAATATTGTGGGAACATCTAAACTCCCCACGGATTCCGGGCCATAGAAAGCATTTTGTGGTCGCCGAATCGAGCCGTGACGTTTTTTTATTTTCGCCAGACAGCATTAGAATTGCTCTAGTTTCAAAGAAAAACCATACCTTACGCTAATATTAGGGGAACATCGAAAAAACTCGCTCGTATAAGAAAAAATGCATTTTTGTTGTCGCCAAATCGAGGCCGACGGATTTTGTTTTCTCGATAAAATAAATGCATTAGAATCGCTTGATTTTCTCAAAGAAATCATACGCACGCTAATATTAGGGGAACATCGAAGAAAACTCGTGAGTGGATTCCGCTCGATAAGAAAAATGTATTTTTGTTGTCGCCCGGACCGACCGTGACCTTTTTTTGTTTTCACAGATTAAAAGCATTAGAATTTCTCGATTTGCTCAAAGAAACTCATACCTATCCTAATATTAGAGGAACATCGAAAAACTCATAATGGATTCCGCTTTGATGTGAAAAATGCATTTTTGTGGTCGCCGAATCGAGCCGTGACGCTTTTTGTTTTCACAGATACAGCATTAGAATTGCTCTATTTTCAAAGAAAACCATACCTACGCTAATATTAGGGGAACATCGAAACAACTCTCGTTGAGATAAGAAAAAATGCATCTGTTGTCGCCAAATCGGTGCCTCCCGACGATTTTCTTCGAGTATAAAATAAATGCATTGAATTGCTTGATTTTCTCAAAGCAAAACATACCTACGCTAATATTAGGGGAATATCGAAGAAAACTCAGACGGATTCCGCTCGGATAAGAAAAAATGCATTTTTTATCATCGTCGCCGAATCGAATCGTGACTTTTTTGTTTTCGCTGTATTAAAGTATTAGAATTGCTTGATTTTCTCAAAGAAACTCATACTCTATCCTAATATTAGGAATATCGGAAAAAACTCAGACGGATTCCGGGCTGATAGGAAATGCATTTTTTGTGGTCGCCGACCGAGTCATGACGCTTTTTTTGTTTTCGCGACAGCATTAATCGCTTCTATTTTCTCAAAGAAAACCATACCTTACGCTTAATATTAGGGAACATCAAAAAACTCTGCTCGTATAAGAAAAAAGCATTTTTTGGTTGTCGCCAAATCGAGGCCCCGACGGATTTTCGAGTATAAAAGAATGCATTAGAATTGCTTGATTTTCTCAAAGCAAATCATACCTTATCATTAATATTAGGGGAATATCAAGAAAACTCTCAGACGGATTCCGCTCGATAAGAAAAAATGCATTTTTGTTGTCGCCGGATCGAATCGCGACATTTTTTGTTTTCGTGTATTAAAAGCATTAGAATTGCTCTCCTCGATTTGCTCAAAGAAACTCATACCTATCCTAATATTAGGGGAACATCGAAAAACCTCGACGGATTCCGCTTTGATAGAAAAATGCATTTTTTGTGGTCGCCGACCGAGCTGACGTTTTTTATTTTCGCCGTATTAAAAGCATTAGAATTGCTCTAGTTTCTCAAAGAAAACCATACCTGCTTAATATTGGGGGGAACATCGAAAAAACTCGCTCAGAGTAAGAAAAAATGCATTTTTGTTGTCGCCAAATCGAGGCCCGACGGATTTTGTTTTCTCGTATAAAATAAATGCATTAGAATTGCTTGATTTTCAAAGAAAATCATACGTGACGCTAATATTAGGGGAACATCGAAGAAAAACTCGTACGGATTCCGCTCGATGTGCTAAAAAATGTATTTTTTTGTTGTCGTCAATCGAATCGTGACCTTTTTGTTTTCAAGCAGACAGCATTAGAATTTCTCGATTTGCTCAAAGAAACTCATACCTATCCTAATATTAGAGGAACATCGAAAAACTCGCACGGGATTCCGCTGATAGAAAAAATGCATTTTTTGTGGTCGCCGAACGAGCCGTGACGCTATTTCAAGGTGACAGCATTAGAATTACCATTTTCTCAAAGAAACCATACCTACGCTTAATATTAGGGGAACATCGAAACAACTCGCTCGATAAGAAAAAAAATGCATCTTTGTTGTCGCCAAATCGAAAGCGCTGACGGATTTTGCCACAGATAAAATAAACGCCAAGTAGAATTGTTTGATTTTCTCAAATAAAATCATACCCACGCTAATATTAGGGGAACATCGAAAAACTCAGACGGATTCCGCCTTCGGATAGGAAAAAAATGCATTTTTTGTTGTCGCCTTAATTCCGAGTCGACATTTTTTTGTTTTCGCTGCATAAGTATCGACCGCTTGGTTGGTCTCAAAGAAAATCTCCATACCATGCTAATATTAGGTGAACATGGAAAAAAGCCTGCATTGATTCTCGCCTCGGGATAAGAAATAATGCATTTTTTTTGTTGTCGGCGAATCGAGCTGACGTTTTTTCACCGTATTAAAAGCATTACAATTGCTTGATTTTCTCAAATAAAATCATACCTACGCTAATATTAGGGGGACGAAGAAAACTCGCACGGATTCGCTCGGATAAGAAAATGCATTTTTGTTGTCGCCGAATCGAATCTGCGGATTTTTTGTTTTCGTATTAAAAGCATTAGAATTGCTCGATTTGCTCAAAGAAACTCATACCTATCCTAATATTAGGGGAACATCGAAAAAAACTCGTACGGATTCCGCTTGGATAGGAAAAAAATGCATTTTTTTGTGGTTGCCTAATCGAAAGGCCGCGGACGCTTTTTTTTTTCACAGATTAAAAGTATTAAATTGCTCGATTTTTCTCAAAGAAAACCATACTTCCACGCTTAATATTAGGGGAACATCGAAACCTCGCTCGTATAAGAAAAAAAGCATTTTTGTTGTCGCCAAATCGAGTCTCGACGGATTTTGTTTTTCGCTAAGTATAAAATAAATGCATTAGAATTGCTTGATTTTCTCAAATAAAATCATACCTACGCTAATATTAGGGGAACATCGAAAAAAACTCGTACGGATTCCGCTCGGATAGGAAAAAATGCATTTTTTGTTGTCGCCGAATCGACCGTGACATTTTTGTTTTCGCGTATTAAAAGCTTTAGAATTGCTCGATTTTCTCAAAGAAAATCATACCTACGCTAATATTAGGGAACATCAAAAAACTCGCACGGATTCCGCTTGGATGTGAAAAAATGCATTTTTGTGGTCGCCGAATCGAGCCGTGACGTTTTTTGTTTTCGCTACATTAAAAGCATTAGAATTGCTCGATTTTCAAAGAAAGCCATACCATTTATAATATTAGGGGGGAACATCGAAAAAACGCTGCCTGGCTAAGAAAAATGTGGCTTTTTATGTCGCCAAATCGGTGCTGATTGCATTTTGTTTTCGCTTATAAAATAAATGCATTAGAATTGCTTGATTTGTCAATAAAATCATACCTACGCTTAATATTAGGGGGAACATCGAAAAAAAAAATCGCACGTGATTCCGCTGATAGAAAAAAAATGCATTTTGTTGTCGCCGACCGAGCCGTGACGTTTTCACGTATTAAAAGCATTAGAATTGCTTGGATTTTCTCAAAGAAAATCATGCCCCACGCCAATATTAGGGCAACATCGAAGAAAACTCGCACGGATGGGCAAAAAAAATGCATTTTTGTTGTCGTCAATCTAATCGTGACTTTGTTTGTTTTCGCTGCAGTAATTGCATTAGAATTGCTCGATTTGCTCAAAGAAACTCATACCTATCCTAATATTGGGAACATCGAAAAAAAAAATCCCAGACGGATTCCGCTGATAGAAAATGCATTTTTGTAACGCCGAATTTGTGCCGTGATGTTTTTGTTTTCACAGATAAAGCATTAGAATTGCTCCATTTTCTCAAAGAAACCATACCTACGATAATATTAGGGGGAACACGAAAAAACGCTGCTCGTATAAGAAAAATGCATTTTTTGTTAAATGCCAACGAGGCGTGACGGATTTTGTTTTTCGCCAGTATAAAATAAATGCATTAGAATTGCTTGATTTTCTCAAATAAAATCATACCTACGCTTAATATTAGGGGAACATCGAAAAATCCTCGTGACGTATTCCGCCTTCGGATGCGAAAAATGCATTTTTTGTTGTCGCCAATCGAGACGGAAGTTTTTTTTTTCACGTGATTAAAAGCATTAGAATTGCTTGATTTTCTCAAAGAAATCACCTGGCCGCTTAATATTAGGGGAACACGAAGAAAACTCAGACGGATAAGAAAAATGCATTTTTGTTGTCGCGCCGAATCGAATCCCGACCGTGTTTGTTTCTCGCTGGGTAGTAAAAGCATTAGAATTGCTCGATTTGCTCAAAGAAACCTTTCATACCTATCCTAATATTAGGGAACATCGAAAAAACCTCGTGACGATACCGCTGGATAGGAAAAATGCATTTTAGACGCACCGAGCCGTGACTTTTTGTTTTCGCTAAGTATTAAAAGCATTAGAATTGCTCTATTTTCTCAAAGAAAACCATACTACCTACGCTTAATATTAGGGGAACATCGAAAACTTGTCGATAAGAAAAAAGCATTTTTGTTGTCGCCAAATCGAGTCTGGGACGGATTTTGTTTTCGCTGCATAAAATAAATGCATTAGAATTGCTTGATTTTCTCAAATAAAATCATACCTACGCTAATATTGGGAACATCGAAAAACTCATACGTATTCCGCTCGGATAGGAAAAATACATTTTTGTTGTCGCCGAATCAAATCGCGGATACATTGTTTTCGTGTATTAAAAAGCATTAGAATTGCTCGATTTGCTCAAAGAAACCTATACCTATCCTAATATTAGGAAACATCGAAAACTCGCACGGATTCCGCTGATAGCAATACGTAACTGAACGAAGTACAATGAG
>JADFUC010000970.1:0-21636 GCA_019722365.1 Lithospermum erythrorhizon | reverse complement strand
CCTAGAACTATTTTTTAGTTGCCACAATACCTCCCACTGTGGTGGCTTACTTCCTTCCCGGCGGTACTGAACCTGACATCTTCCCATACCCCAAAGTAGACAAAGCCTCCCAAACCTCCCTGACATTCCAAGTGGTGTTTCAGAAGGAGGTAATGGGACGGCTGTTCCTAAGCGGCTGGTTCCTCAAGGGACGCCACCGCCATGCCCAAGACGCCTCGCATGGGATCAAGCGCTACCAACCGAGACATTACGTCGGGTATTCGACGTTCCACCGCATTAAGGTCTTTTCATGGGGCAGAAAGTCCTAATTCAAGCGTATCGGCCCGCTTTAAAGAATATGATACCAATTGCCCTGCTCATTGGGTATATAATACAATACATATATGTTTATTTCTGCTCATAACACTTCTTCTTGATTTTCCACTATATTTACCAATTCCTCTATTTTTGTGCGTATTTACATCCTTCGTGGCGTCGGTAGGACAAGAAGGAACCCGTAGACGCCCTTCGACTCATGTCGCTTGGATCGCTAAACCGACATTTCGCAGTTGTTAAGGTAAAAAGGTCCCCGCTCTCCGGGCGCCGACATATGCTACTCGTGGCTTCCGACTGCATAACTTCTACCTTCTGCTGGAAAAGACCGCTCCGAGGAAGAGAGCCTGCTGCATTCGGGTCTCGCAAAATACGCAACCCGCCGCCCAAGAGGATAAAACTCGTGACCTCTCTCAAGCACTCCACCTTCCATCTCTTTCTCCCGCACTCCTCCGGCCCCAGGACTCTACTATTCCCCCCTCGACTTCGCTCATTAGTTGCCGCATCTTTCCAAGCCCGGGGCTTTCAAGACGGGCGGATTTAGCCCGCACCTTGGCGGAATATTCCCCCGACCTTCAACCTTCCCTACACTCGCCTCAAGTGGTTATCGGGTTGCCCACACTGGGAAGAAATCGAAGCCTTCCAAGCATCTAAATCCCTTACTGGAGCGGCGAAAAGAGATTTTGATGGTTCTCGTGACCAATGGAAGCGCAGCTACCATAGCTAGGTATATGATAAAGGTAACTTTCATCCTCTCTTTAACTTACTTCCCTAATTTCACTTTGGTATGACTCCATCCTCCTCTCTTCCCTGTGCAGTCTTTAAATGCGAGTTATTCCCTGGCCACCAGATCGAAGGCCCTGGGATGTTGTCCAAGCAAAGCTGGCCGGTGAGCGAGCCCTTCGTTGCCAGCTGCAGGATATCTCCCAAATGCACGAGGGCCCAAAGCGGCGAGAATGACAAGTTCGGGTGGTGAAGTTCTCGAGCAATCAAGTGCCATGCTCCTATCACGCAACGGGAGTATGAGTGCCCAAGAGCGTTGTGTCCAAATGGCTGCTCGTACGATCTGCTGAATACCGCTACTCCCCGCTGAGGGGGAGGTCGAAGGCCGACCGTGGCCAATACAAGTATGGCCCAAATCATGTCCGAAATCTCAAAGAAGGCGCGGATGAAAGCGGCATGTGAACTCAAGGGAGATCAAGAGGCGGAGCACCATCCGGATGCAAGCAGTTGCCCGCCAAGCACTCAGCTCGAGGATTTCAAGAACGATAGGCAAGTGACGCGCTATCGCTTATGCCGCTTTTACCAGGACATACAACGATGTGAACCCAGCGATCGTGGAGAACTACCACGATTTTATCCAAGGGTGTAATGCGGACTGGTTTGCCAACTGTAACCTCGATGCCCCACTAACCCCTGATGAGGAGGATGATGAGGAAGCCGCTCCCCCAGCGACGATCAAGCCTCTTAGTTTCTTATTCTTACACTATTTTGTAATAATTCTTTTAACTATGAAAATTAATAGTGTTCATCTCCTGTGTTTAGTCATATCTTTTGCCTTTCGCTGGCCTTCCTCGCTTTCAATTCCAGACACATGGGGATGCATAAGGAGCCGCCTCCCAAGCACCGTCTCTGTTTTATGTAACCGCCTAGTAAAGGTCGGTTTTTAGCATTTTGGTATTACCCCGCCTCAGATATGGTCGCTGCCCGAGGCCAATCACGATACTTGCGGGTATTAATACAATATATGCACGCCTAGCTAAAAGCTCGACTCGTGGGTACACAAGAAGCTTTAATTTTCTATGTTAATCTTTTACTAGCGATTGTTTTGTGGTCGTTTTTAAAGACCGACGAAAGTGATCGCCTGCCTTTTCCTGTCTAACTATACTTTGATTAAGATGCCTCGTTGAGTCAGAAGGCTTCAAGATAATTTAACCTCAGAAGGAAACAATCCACCTTTATTTAATAGTTAAACTCTAGAAAGAGTGATCCCTTCTTAGGGCGGTTACAAGGTCCATCTCGGATTACACATAATATCGACATATCTTAGAGGCACGCGAGGTCCTGGGTGGATCAAGCTTTTACCATTTAAGTCTTCCACCATGTTGCTTGGGCTCCTACGACCTTCTTTTATCCGAATGGCCCCTCCCATTTGGGGGCTCAATTTGCTTTGTTCAAGGACTCACAACGCATCTGTAACACCAAGTCTCCCACGCGGAACTGACGGTTTTTAACCCTTCGATTATATGTTCTGGCCATGAGCTGCTTGTACTTGAGGGTTCTATAAAGAGCCTCATCTCTCAGTTCATCCACAAAGTTAAGATATTCCCTCAACCTCTGATCGTTAAGCCCTTCGTCGAACCCGACCTGTCTGTAAGTGGGCAATCCTACTTCCACCGGCAGGACCGCCTCGGCACCGCAACACCATGCCGGAAGCGGGGCCTCCCATGTCGCTTTTGATTAGAGTTGACCGTAATGACCATAAAACCGCTGGCAATTTATCCAACCCCCTTCTCCTTTGCCGCCAGATTATGTTCTTTTTAATGCCCTTAAATATAATCCGGTTCATGACCTCCACCTGTCCATTAGCTTGTGGGTAGTAAACTGGAGCAAACCGACGCTCAATCCCGAATTTCTCACAGAAGTCCGTCAAGACCTGCCCCTCAAACTGGGGACCATTGTCAGATACCAAAATCTTGGGGATGCCAAACCGAGTGAGTATATTCTTCCACAAGAATTGTACCACTTCCTCACTCCTAGTTTTCTTAAGAGGTGCGGCCTCCACCCACTTGCTGAAGTAATCCACCGCTACAATGGTATATTCCCCGTCTCTTTGCTTGGGTAATTTTTCCCATCGTGCCACCCCCACATGGCGAAAGGAATGTATTCTACTACCGAGTAACGGGGAAAGTGGCACCTACATGCATTTCCCATCCACGATACGTGATCGTGACCTTTTCACATGTTGTTGCCTTTGATTAATGGGCCAAGAATATCCGGCTCGTGTGGTTTTGATGCTGCATCACAGCCTAATACGACTTCAAGACCACCCCTCATGTATCTCACCCAACACCTGGCGGATATCCTCGTGACACGCAGTCATCATTGGTCAGTCCTGTGATTTCCGGTATAATTCGCCCAAGTACAACTGATATTTGAGACTGCGATTCTGGATCTTTCTGGATTCCACCCTATCCTCGGGTAATTTTCCTTCGCTAAGATAATGGTAGATTATCACGTGTCCGCCTAATCGTTACGTAAAGTGAAATTACATGACCACAGGCTTCCTCGTAAAATTGCTTGATTACAAACCTCAACAGAGCCCCTTCGTGCAATTCTATAATAAGTGGTAGCAAGTCTGGAAAGATGGTCCGCCTTTTCATTTTCCGCTCTAGGAATATGTTCGAATAAGATCCTTTTGAACTCTTGGGTTATTTGCACAGCCTTTGAATGGTATTTCTTCAACGCCTCACTTTTCACCCCACAACTCCCTTTGATTTGGTCAATGACCAGTTTCGAATCTCCTTTAACCAGCAATTCTTCTATCCCCATTTACCTTACCAGTCTTAAGCCAAGAATCATAGCTTCGTACTCTGCTTCATTATTCGTTACAGAAAAGCTAAACCGCAGGGCATATTCCATGATTTCTCTTTGCGGTCCCACATATTACTCCGCACTTTGCTCATCATGTAGCCCCATCTACAAACAACGCCCACTGCAAGCGATTTGGCTCACTCTCTGGCCGTGTTCCGGGTCCTTTGGGGAATTGTGGGTTTCGGGTCAGTACTGGTTATAAAATCCGCTAATGCTTGAGCCTTTACACTAGTTCTAGGCGCATATGATATTTCACCGCTTCAACTCGACAACCTAGTTTGCTAATCGCCTTTATAAGGCCGACTAGTCAGCACCGGTTGGTTCGTTACCACCTACACCGGGTGGGACTCGAAGTACGCCTTTAATTTCCTGGAAGAGATCACCACTGCAAAAGCGGCCTTATCTATAATGGGATACCTTTCTTTTGCATCCCTAAGAACATGACTGATATAATATATGGGTCATTGTACCCGACCCACCTCCCTTATCAACACGCTGCTGACCGCAATATCAGAAATGGCTAAGTATAACAGAATCGCCCCGGTTCACGCGACAACAATCAAGTGAGAACCCAAATATTTTTTCAATTTTTCGAACGCCTCCCTGCACTCCTGATCCCACGTGAACTTTTCCTTCGACATGCGCCTTAAACTCTTGAAGAAGGGTAAGTTCTTTTCGCCAGACTTTGCTATGAAACGATTTAGCGCCGCCAGACATCCCACAATTTCTCGCAACTCCTCGTAGGGCCGCGAAGTGGCCGCATATCCATAAGTGCTTTTATTTTATCCGGATTGTGCCCGATCTCTCGGCGCCGGATCATATAACACGTAAACTTTCCCTACTACTATACCTAAAGAGCATTTCTCGGGGTTCACTTTTAACCTGCTTTTCCTGAGCTGATTAAAGGTTTCCCTAAGATTTAATAGATGCTCGACCTTCACCTTGCTCTTGACCAACATATCATCAACATATATTTCCATATTTTGCCCAACTGCTTTGGTAAATATTTCATCAATTATCCACTGTAAAAGGTCATCTCAAAAGATTGTTTAATCCAAATGGCATAACCTCGCCCGCAATATAAGCCATAATTGGGTTATAAATGCTTTTCTTCATCTTCGAGCGCCATGATCTCGCGATATCTCCGAGAAGATCCACAAATCAAAGACCTCGCTGCCAACGCCTCCTGAGCCCTCCACCGGTGTGCCCTAAGCACGGTAATGATAGAAACTCGGGGCACATTTGCGCTGTGTCATGGTCCGCACGCCACTTCCTTAATCGGGTTTCGACCATCACCACATTGGCTACCCACCCAAGCGAAATTTCAACTCTCAGATAGCATGGGCCTTAGTAAGGCCTGCATTTCTCCTCCCTGACGGCGGCGCTCTTTTCATCATTAAATGTGCCTTTTTTATTTTTACTGCTCGAATCAATAACATACAAATTGCATAAAGCGAGCTGGCTGATCTACCCCTCGTAATGCCCTCGGTCCTCATGCAAACACATCCTCAAACTCTATCAACGGTGATAAACTATTTTTGATGTTCTCACCCAACCTCGAACCGATTCTAAAGGTTCGCTCCAAGATTCCCTTCCTTTGAAAGCGGATCATCATGATTCCCTACGCGACATAGCATTCTCAGGCTTTCTTCTTTGGGGCGAAGCTATCTTCTTCTACCTCCCTGGGTCTTGACCGAATTTATCTCCATATGGTTTTCCCCGGCCGCTTCCCCCAGCAAATCTCGGTTCCATTTAACGGGGGGCAATGTGAGGTTCGTAACATCTTCTAGCCTTTTTTTGATCGCCCGACATCTCTCCTATGCCCCCCGGGGTCGGGAACTTCATCTTGAGATGTACTGGAGAGACTATAGCCCTTAAAGCGGTCAAAGTCGGGCGGCCTACGGCACTACTGCATTTAATCGTCCTCGGATATCCACAACTGTAAATTGTGTTCGATCAAGTGTGACTTAGCCCCGACCCCACCGTTGGGATCTCCAATGGACTACCTTCATTGCATTTATGGAAATGACCGGTGAAACCGGCCGCCAAAGTGCTGGATGTGGCCGATAATGCCTCGGGAGTTGTAACTGTCGCTGTGTCATATATGTAATATCGACTGAGGCCCCTATGTCTACTAGCATCCGCTCAACCATGAAATTCGCAATAACGGGGCTATGACCACGGGTTCATCATGTGGGAATTCACTCGATTAACTCATCATTCGTGAAACCAATTCCGGCCTTCTAATGCCGGTGTTTCTCAAGTTGATTGAATATATGATCTTCTCAAGGTAATCCTTTTCTACGCTACACGAGTCGCTCTCCTCCCCAGGCTTCCCTCCCAAATGGTATCAATACGCCCCGTGAGTCTTGGGAGTTCAAATGGTTCAAATTGACGCGCTACGGCCAAGGGCTCCTTTACGGTTTTGACGCCATCGCTACTGAAGTCCCATTTGCCGTATACTCTTCGTATCCTCTTGATCACTTCTATTTCCGCCTCCAAAATCACAGACTTCATTAGTGTCATGGCACTCATTAGTGTCATGGCCATGTTCTCGATGATATTCGCAATATCGTGTTTTGTCCCTTCTGCCCGGTGCACTTCTCATCCGCACTGGCTTGGGGAGTAGTTTCTTATCTTCAATTTGGGCGTACACCTCAGCTATGGAAACTCGCAACGGGGTGAAACCCGCGTTGGGCACCCTTCTCGTGCATTGCACTAAGCCTTTTTGAGGCATTGGTTCAAAATTTCTTCTGATCCTCTGCCCCCCCTGCCTCGTAACAGTCCCACCTGGGTGTTTTTCTTGGTGACTTAGAACGCCCTCTTTTCCTTAGTGCGTCCCGGAGGTCCTTCGGCCTAGATTCCTTGTTTTTCAGCTCCTCCAACTCAACATACCGCGAATCCTTTTGTCGCGTGAGTTCGCCCTTTGCTAACGGTTTCCAACCAAGGCCTTCGTGAGTTTCCCGTATGATAAACCGCGCTAGAATGCCATATAAGCTACCTTGGTTGCTGACTGAATCAAGGATGTATGTCAGTTTATGAAGCGCTTATGATAGCTCTTCGTAGGTTTCATTAGGTTCTCTGCATATCCACGTATTTCTTCATCCCTGTGCATCAGATAAATCTAAATTGCTATGAAAGCATCCGCAGCTTGTCGATATGAATCTATAGAATTAAGAGGCAAATATGTACCACCAACGCCTGGGTCGACAAACTATCGAGAACGCCTTTGGCGTAAATATCTGGATCGTTTGATTTAATAGTCATCTTGCCAAAATCCCCGCAGAATGTTTTACTAGGTCGCCACTACCATCAACCGGGTAAATCAAGGAGGACGAACCCTCGCGTAATGGAATCCCGCTCAAACGATATGTAAACGGCATTGGGTTTACATTCTTCTTTTTTGAGTAACGGCCGACATTAATGCCTTCATCATCTCAATGTCGCCCACCAAGGATGCTTTCATACCGCTGGGCGGATCCACACGTAGCCATGTGCACCCGGGAAGTTGCTCAAGGGCGCTGCTCGAAGCTCTCATAATTATCGGTTCTCCCTATAGCCTCACTACTGCCACACCCCGTCCCTCGATGGTCTCAGATACGGGACGAATCGTGATCGCCCTTCTCGCTTCTTTATTAAGTTGTTCATTTACTCGTTTTTGTATTTCCGCCTAATATCTTCGATACTGACATCTCCGCTGTCAGCCGGGCTCGACAAGATGTTTTGATGAGAGCGGTGACTCGACTCTGTGAATAGATATATTTTGTAAGTTTTCAATTTTCTTGTATCAACCTCACGCATGCCACTTGATCAGTTATAATTATACAGGGAACTTTCCACTACTGGACCTCTAGGATGGGCTGGACTTTCTACCACTTGGATCAACCTCGTTGAAATGGTTCTCTTGGGTATCGATTCGACCGCCTCTCGCCTCTCCTCTTTGGAGCCGGGTCTGGGACGATCCTTCAAGACACCAAACTCCAAGGGCGCTGGTCCGCTTCGGCCGTCGGACCTCGAAAGTGTGATCTCAGGCTGATCCCAAACACTCCGATCAAGTCAAGATGGTGAGTTACGTTAATATACAAGAATGACACGTTGTACTTGAATCGTAAATCTCCCTTAAACGTACTGAAGATTTGTATTTATAAAGCAGCACTACGAGTTGTCATGGTACCCTTCCTCCTCATTAGATCATGCCATTTGTCACAATCTGCACTTTAAATCATAAGTGCTTTATGTCCTTTTGGACCCATTATCCAAGAGTAGACATCCACTTTACCTAATATCCAGACAGAGTACAAGCCATGCAGCACTCAAAACTTTGAATCATCTTGCCCTAAACTTATTTCAAGCCCGATTTTTTTGTATTGCTGCTTACCATTTGCATATGATTAAGAAAAACAAAAGTAGTTAAAAGTGCATTGAAATGAGAATGACAATCAATTGAAACACATTGTCTGTTAATTTAAAAAGAAAGATAATAAAAAATAAATTAAAAATGTAAAACTATTATTTATTATGCTAAAATGATAATTAAAAAATAGTCCAACATCAGAATCTCGCATCTAAAAAAGACTAAAACCTTCCACATTGCATATACTTTTGTGATGATTATTTGGGTGGACCCATTTTTGGCAATTCTTTTTTGTTGAATCAAGGTATTATTTCTAACAACAATATAAAAAAGTGAGTATCATCTAAAAATTTTATTTTGAAACAATAACTGTTTTTGTTATTTAATAAGTAATTTTATGTTTTGTTCTTTAATATATTATGTATATTATGATGGTAACTTTATTAATATTGAAATACCATATTTTATTTACTTTGTGATTGTAACTTTATGTTTATTGGGTTTAATATGATATACGTTGTGGTTGTGCTAGTTATTTAGGGTTGTCAAGCTGGTGGTGTAGTCCAAAAGTTCTTGGAACATCTTCAGGGTTGTAATTTCTTTGATGTTCTTAACAAAAAACGATGAAAAGACAAATTACATTTACTACAACAAAAAGTACTTAGACGGCACAAAAAAGCTCCGTAATAAAAGACACTTAGAAGTTAGATGGGACAATATTGTTTTCTTTGTAGTTTTGGTAAACAGGAACTACGAAGTACGATGAAACTCATCGATTTCATTTTAAAATTTTTTGTTTTCTAAAAACATAAACGAAGAACTACGACAAAATATTTTTAATTTAATTATTTTTAATTTAATTCTTTCAATTAATTGAACGATGAAAAATACAACACAACTTATTTGTTTTTGAATTAATTTTTTCAATTACAAGAACGATGCAATATGACAAGGTATATTTATTTTTGAACTATTTTTTATTTAATTTTTCAAATAAAATAACGACAATATACAGAGAACATAGTAATTTATTAAGTTTGCTAATTACATTTTTCTACGACGAAACTGGGGTTAATTTTAAAATTAATTTTAATTAACGAAACGACGAAAAGTGACCCGTTTTCTTCGGCACTAGAGAACTACGACAAAATGAGAAACGACGACGACGAAGCATAAACAACATAGCAAATACGACGAGTTTAGTCGTTTTTGGTAAAAAAAAATAAAAAATGACATTGAACGACATGTTCTGGCGTCGTCTTTGATAAATTCTCTAGTAGTGCGTCTTACTTAAACATGCATGTGGTGCTACAATATTTAATTGAGGTAGTCAAAACCGTTAATTACTCACACCACATTATATCTTAATTTAAAAGGAAAGTTACAGGTAGAGCTAGTTTTAATGGTAAGAGGACAAACATCCACCTCCACCGGTGGTATTGCTAAGGTCGGAGAGCCCGCCCTCGTGTTCTGTAATTTCCTAAACAAACTTACTGTAAAGTTACGTTATTATATTGTTCTTCACTACTGTACCCCTCTCCTTGGAGACTGATGGCTGCTAAAGGGACACCGAAACAGTACAAAAGAATAAAATTACTATTTTAGCCCCTTATTTGTAAGTGTAGTGTTTGGAGGCGTTTTATTTACGAGTAAAATAGTCATTTCACAATTTATTTTTTACCATTTCAGGTGTGATTTTAGAGGGACTTTTGGAGACTCCGTTTTACTATTTTGATTATATGTTTACTTCATTGAACTTGATCATATTTGAAAAGAAAAATAGCAATGACTAGACTTTACTTGAGCATTTGCCTTAAAAGAGTTTTATTTTTCATTTTATATATAATATTAGTTATTTAGTACTTCTATAAAATATAAATCAAGTAAAATCAAGTATTCCACTCTCAAAAGTGATCAAATTCAAATGTTACGTTTAACGTTTGACTGGATTTGCATTACTTCAAAGTTGAACTTTAGCTTCTACCTTGCGATGCTTTAATTTGACTCGCGTTAGGCTTGGCTAAAGGTCTAATAATCACATAGGTTTTGATTTTTTTTTTCGATTGAAAATTCATTATACATTTGATTTGGTAAAATTCATTCATTTTGAGATTTAATCAAAATTTCATATATTTGGCATATACTCTTCACTATTTCTTATATGATGAAATTTTGATCACTAAATTCTTCAAACAACAAACGAGATATATATATTTTAATTAATCACATAGTCAGAACAGTTTTCACAAATCCAAAGCAATATTTATTTAAAATACAATCTTACCCCTACTAAATTAAGTGATATGATATTATATTTAAGTGATTATGTTCGTTTCACACTAAGTAAATTTATTGTTTGAATATTAAACACACACAAAAAAAATTTGATAGTATTTGTTGAAATTTGACAAAACTAAATAAAAATTAAGATTGTCATTTAAACAAATATAGTTTTAAATTTATAATAAATGTTCTTGCTATATGATTAGTCATATATTATTTGTCAATATTTTTTTTTCCAGATTGTAGTCAAACTTATTACGAAGTATTAAATTGATTGAGAGCTAGCTAGTATGACTACTTGGCTCAATGGCTCATTACCTCTTTTTATCTGTCTGGTTATTACCTGCACTTGATTGACTCATCATGATTTGTAAGTAAATCTTAATTAATTACTCATATGAAATTATTTCACCGTATGTGAGAACTGGTTGAGAACCCTTGAATTTGTAACCGACCTTGGTTGCATGCATGACGGCAGACAAGCGGTAAACACCCTAACCTTTCATTCCACGAATTTACAACCCTTTTTCCTAACATTTTTATTGAAGTAAACAACAAAAACCCATCATTCTTTTTTAACTGAATCACTTTCTTTTCATTATTTTTTAAGTTTTCCCATAGTAATGTTCCCATCGTAACATGTTAGAAAAGTACAATTTTTTATGTGAAAGGTACATCGTTGAACCCAAGCTTTGACTAATTGACTTGTGTGTTTATTTAGACTACTTTGATTGACCCTCTTTATAAAGCTCCAATTGTTCTCCCATTTCAATCTTTGTCTCTTTCTTTGTTAAACAACAAACATACCAAAAACAGTAAGAAAAGAAATCAAGAAAATGGTCTTGGTGAGATTAAGTCATTTTGTCTTTCAAGTTGTCCTCATTTTCCTAGCACTTGAGAACATTCAAGCTTTAAACCTCAAAGGTATGTTAATATCTAACTTTATTTCTATAATTTTACTTCAATTTTCACTATAGTTACCCATAAATTACATAGACAAATCATAATAATTTACTAATTGTATGATTTGAAACCACTACAGGGAAATTTACTGCTAGAGATGAAGGTGGAATTACAAAAATGGAAATTGATGTTCCAACTACAACATGGGATGGTTTCTCCTTCAATAGAAAAATGATGATGAAGCTTGAACAAGTCTTGTACACTCATGAGGCATCAAATGTTTCAGGTGCAACCAATTCTGCTGAGAAAAGTAGATTTGAAGTGAAGCAGAAGTTGAAAACCAAGTCTAAATTGATGAGTACAAATTCCCATTCGAAAGTCAAATTGGGAAATTTCATGGTCTTCAATGCTGACTACCACGTTCCTAGACCACATCCACCTAAGAACAATTGAGCAAATCTTTCTTAATTTTATATTATGAGGACTTAGATGTAGTTAAATTATGATATATTACTAGGATTTGTAGCTAAAGCATATATACTTGTTATTACTTGTATGTATATCTCGTAGAGGTTGAGGCAATCCTGGAGATAAATTTTGGTTCCAACTTCTAACGTTCAAATAGTTTTTAATCATGTCTTTTGCTAAACATGTACTTGTGACCAATTGTTAATTGTGTGGCATATAAAACAACGAATGATAATATGATTTTTTTTGTTAGATTAAATTCATTGGAGAATGAATTTATATTTCTTTCTTATATTATTTGTGCTACTTTACATGAAAATAAATATATTACTAATAATTGAAGTAGACTACCTAGAAAAGTAGACTTCAGTTTTAAGACAAAATTTAGATTTTGATGTTTCATGTTTAGGGGGTTAGTTCTGATTGAATTCGATCTTTAATAACTCCGCTCGTGTTACTTGTGTTAGTTGTGTGGCATTGCCTTCTTGGATGTTGAAGCCAATTTCAACATTTTTGGCAGAGGAGGATCGACTGGGCTCAGAACGACACGCCTGCGCCGCCCGAGGTGAGAGTCATTAAAACTGAACACCGTAATCACCAAAACCGATGGATCTAATTTAAAACACACCAAGCTTCATCCAAAAATGTGATCACAATTGTTTCCAAATCAAACAAGCGAAATTTATAATCCATCACCGAGCATCGTGAACGATCAACCCATAAATATATACAATAACATATCCCAAAATAAAGTAGGCCGGTAAGGCTACAAAAGAGAGGCACTCGTGACCGTAATACAAATGACACCGACAAGGCTAAACTTTCAAAAGGAAATACAACAATCAAAATGGCTTGACAGACATCAAAATCGCATCGGTGGAGGATCCTCTCGCCACCCGATGCTCACCTAGCCACTTGAACAAAATCCCTAAACAAATTGCTCAATCCAATCACCAATAACCTCGCCCGCACAATGAAATGCCGCCCCAAAGCGAAAAGGGGTGTAAGCCGCGAAGCTAGTGAAACTTAACTCGTGGGTGAACTTACCATACAATTCAGTCAATCAATAATAATATAATAGTCAAATATGAACAAATACATATATCCGTGACTACCTAAAAAGGTCATACAACATATCTCCACAGAAATCTCGCACATACATGAAGATATAATAGAAGGTTTCAAAGAAGCACAATTTCAGAAGAAATCAATAGACTCAACAATCCACAAAAAACTCTAGTCATCAAACCTCCTATCTCTCATATCCCCACCAAAGATACCATTGTCTAATGCGCATATACTCAACTGCCTCCACCCAGAATGGACTAATCAATAATCACTCGCACTTGTACCGCAAAGATAAGGCCAAAACCGCACTTATACACAAAGTATAAGGCACACCGCACTATACACTAAGCAAGGCACACCGCACTTATACACTAAGTATAAGGCACACCGCACTTATACACTAAGTATAAGGCACATATCGTCGCATATCCTGCAAGGAAGGAGAGTCACCTAACCCCTAATCATCCCAACATAGGTCAAATCCTGATACTCAAGTCACCTCAAGTCATAGATAACTCTAACCATCACCTCTCAATAACAACTGTGCACTTCTACCTCAAACAACATCCAAGCACACAAATTTAAACATCTCACGATCGTAAGTCAAACACAATCGCCGACAAGGCCACATAAATCATAAGCCGACAAGGCCACGTAAATCGAAAATATGTTGGGAGTTCAAGCCATTACGTACCTCCAGCAATCTTCAACGCCTACGTAATATAATCACATAATCATATAACAATTACATGTATGTCATTCTCACGTAATCATAACACACACATGTATATTATTCTCACATAATCATATCACAATAACATGTTCACACAATTCTAAAAGTAAGTATCGCAAAGTAACACCATGAGATAAGTACTCACCTCTCGCTACCTACCGCAAAACCTTCGCGAAAGACATAACGCTCTTTTCCACGATCAACGCCTAAACAACACCCGTAAAGTATAATCAAGACCTACTACTATACCCATGCTCTAGAAGATACATAACCAAGTCTAGGAACTATTATTCTAAACAGCCTAACATGATTCGATAAACTATCGAATTATAATCCCATCGGACACAACCCAATCGATTCCCCGCTAAATTCCATCTTATCACTTTCTCATTACAAATCGACTTATAAGTCATTCTAGTTAATCAGCAGGTCTATAATTAACAATCTATACTCCGAAATATCAATTATAACTCAACTTGGAATTAACACTTTTTCGACATAACTCCCTTTAATCAATTTTAAATCACCAATTTAACCTCACAACAACTATAATAAGGTCCCAATATAACCTCCTACACATTTAAAGTCTTAGAAAAATATCAACCCAAAAAGTCAACCGAAAACCTAAAAGCTCCACTACCATAACATCCTCAAACGATCTCTAAATCACTTAATTAATCACTTATATACGTCACGTAACCCATAACCAACTAAGATTCATCATAAAATTGAATTATGGAAAAGTCAACTAAAATTCATCCACGCCAAAACTCAAGAAATATCTCAAAAGACTTGACTTTCTTACCTTAACTCGAAGAGAACGACGGGGAGAAAGATATTCTATAACCGATTCGAAGTCTGGAAATAGACAATCGAAGAGAGAAATGGAAAAAGAAATTTTTAAGGGGAGGGGGTGAATATCTGCCCTAGGAGAGAAGAAGAAGAAGATGATCTCAAATGATGATGTGGAAGATAAGTGTTGATAGATATTTAAAAAACTCGAGTCCTGCTCTAAGCCAAGTTAATTCTCCTCTTATCATACTTAAATCTCCTACCTAACCCCGATTCCAAAGATAAAAATTTTCATGGCAAAACTACTAAATTGTAAATGTAATTGCCAAAAAATTTATTTAAATAATATTATCATCGAAATCATTTATACTATCCCCTCGGTCCCACCACGAATCGAAAAATTTAAATTTTTTTTTTTTCGTAATGGTTATTACAATCTACCTAATAAAATTTCGACCTCGAAATTCTAACAACCTCAAACAATCAAGGTATCAAATATAATAACACAAAATCAAATATCACACAAAATAAAAAGAATACTAACTCCACTCACAACCGTGAAACTGACCGACCCCATTACATCCCTATCGATAACTCCGCAATTTCATCCCGCTACAACTTCTAAGATCCGATCCACAAACCGGTCTAACTCTCATATGGGCGAAAAATCTCCGTCAAGCATCGACATCAAAATTCCTAATTCTCACTATTTCATCCCTCTCTCTCGATCCTTTGATTTTCTACTCAAGGTGCATCAGCCTATTACATTTGCTTTCCCGGTGGTACTCACAATCAAGTCATAATCACCGATGAACTCTATCCACCTCTTCAAATCTGAATCTCTCATACAAGTATACTTCAAACTCTTATGACGGTGGAAAATCGGCATTTAACCCCATACATATAATGTCTCCACAATTTCAACGCAAAGACTATCGCCGCTAGCTCAAGATCATGGGTCGGATAGTTCTTCTCGTGGCTCTCAACTGTCGGGAAGCATAGGCAATCACCTTCCCATTCTCGCACGTAACACATCCCAATCCCCGACGCGAAGCATCGCTTATAAATCACGTGAACCCCTCGTAACTGCATTTGCATAGCCAATCGAGCCGTAGTCAACTTCTCCTTTAATACCTCGGGCGCCTCCTCACAATCATCATCCCAGACAAACGGAACCCCTTTTCTGGTCAACCTGGTCAATGGCGTCGCTATCAAAGAGAAGTCCTTGATGAATCTCCTGTAATAACCAGCTAACCCCAAGAAACTCCTAACCCGCCACACTTCAAGGGGACGATCCCAATTGTTCACGGCCTCCACCTTCTGTGGATCAACACAAATACCCTCGAAATAATACTTGACCTAGGAATTGCACTTTCGCCAACCGTAACTCACATTTGAAAAACTTGGCATACAACCGCGCTGGCTTCAAGGTTCTCAACACAATCCGCAAATGCCTCTCATGCTCCTCCTCCTCTCTAGAAATAATGTAATATCATCAATGAATACTCACCACAAACTCTCATCCAAATACTCCCGAAATACCTGGGTTCATCAAATTCATAAAGGCCGCCCTGCATTTGTCAATCCAAATGACATCACTATAAACTCATAATGCCCATAACGAGATCGGTGCCGATTTCGAATATCATCCCTCCGATTCAACTCCGATGATAACTGCATCAAGCAAATCAATCTTCGAGAACACCTTGGCATCCTTCAGCTGATCAAACAAATCGTCAATTCTGGGCAATGGGCTTCCGCTCTAATGGTCACTTTATTCAACTTGCTATAGTCAATACACAACCTCATAGAACCATCCTTCTTTTTCACAAACAACACTGGTGCACCCCACGGAGATACACTCGTCTGATGAATCCCTTGTCCAACAACTCTCAGAATCGAAGTCCGCTACTCCTGCAACTCGGCCGAGCCATCCCCAGACGTGTGAAGAAAATTCGGTGCCGCACTTAATAACCTCAATAGCAATTCGATCTCCTTTCTCGGGCGGTAATCCCGTAAGTCCTGTGAAAACATCCTGAACTTCTCTAACAACCGCACATCTTCTAATCCGCCTCTTCTCTACTCAAATCAACCACATATCACAAGAACCTAACACACCCTCTTTCTCCGAATCTCAATCTCCTAGCTCAAGTGTCGATACAAAACTAAGGAAAAAATCTTTCGCCTCCACAAATCGAATATCTGGTATCCCCGAACCCATAAAAGGAATCTCCTTCCGATGGCAATCAATAACGGCATGATGTTTCCCCAACCAATCCATACCCAAGATAAGGTCAAAATCGTAAAAGCTCAAAATGGAAGTAAATCTAATGACAACAACCGACCACATACACCAAAGGATTTCATATGCAAATCTAACCACAACTCCACCTCCCTACCGCATCATAATTCAAGCAAACAGGCAATAATAACATACGTATAAAGCAGAATAAAACTCGAAATAAAAGAACGCGTAGCCCCGTAATCAAACAACACTCTAGCCTCAATATCACATACGTAAATAAATGCCCGTCATCACCGGTATCATGCGCCCCGATGCGTAACAAAGACACCGACTCGACGCCCGCCAGCCGCTACTCCACCTGCGACTCCTCCGAGGTCCTCCAAATTCCATACCTCGGCCTCCACGGCCGCCAACCCGACCACCACGACTCCCCGATACCCGCCTCCCGACAGTCAATCAAGGTTCAAGTAGCACCTCCCTCTCCTGGGAGTTTCCAGGACACTCCTTCGCCAAATGTCCTCGGCCGGCCGGCATCGATAGCATAAGCACCACCCTCTCCCGGCAATCCCGCCGCCTCGTGCCTAACTGACCACAACGTGTAACAACGATACCCTCTCTCTGACTCTAAGACTACTTCCTCGACCACGCCCGGATTCGCAGCGCCTCACCGCTGTAAGGAGTAGTAACATAATCCCCGGGCGACCGGCCGGGCACCGCGACTCTGGCTCGGTCCTGGCCCTCCCTTCCTCCGAACGCTGGGAGCTGTGAAGGCCTACCTGAAAAAGAAAGTCTCGTGTCGACTCTCCTCGATCCACTCGCCTGCCTCTACTAACTCCATTTCCATCTTCGGTCAGACTCCTCACAAAGATGGAAACTAGTAAAATCCATCAAGGACATCCGTATGTATCTCCCATCGGCCAACCCATCCCTGAATCTAGAGATCCTCTTCGCCTCTACCGGATAAACATCAAGAAGTAGTCGGGCACGTATCACCGAATCGCTCTCATACGCCTCCATCGACCTCGAACCCCTCGAGTCAATTTAAATCACTTCTCTCCAAGGGTCATGGGTTTCTTAAGCAAAATTCTTCCCGGAAGAGTTTCAACAAATCGCCTCCCACTCCATTACGAACCTCCCCCTCTCGGCAGCCGAGACGCACTCCAAAGTTCTCCCACCACGGCACCCTCGTGAAGTCTATAAGTAGCAAATCTCACTCATCTCGCCCACGATCCCTATCGCTCAAAGATAGACTCTCATATCCTCGGATGAACTCAATAGCCCCGCTCCTCGGCGAACCCCTTACAAATCCCCTCGGAGGATCCCTTCAAACCGATCAAACAACTTGCTCAAATTCGACTCCGTCGTCGACCACCCAAGCATTCACACTCTCTGGCGAGGTCTACCTTAACCTCCTCAACATGCTCGAAGATCGCACCTCAGACCTCTACCGCCCACGCCGTACTCATCGACAGCTATAATTTCTACCGCCCGGCCTCCTCGGGGCCTACCTCGCACCTCTCGCCTACCTCACTCTTTGAACTCGGGTGGCATCCTCAATAGTCTACGCAACAAAAGAAAAGACTCGACTTTACAAAAGACTCAAGGAAAACAAGTCGACACACAAACCAATGTATACCCAATCCAAACCTAAGCTCCGATACCAAATTGTAACGATCCGCCTGTGCCGGCCGCCCGAGGTGTGTTCTCATTAAAACTGAACACCGTAGTCACCAAACCGACGGGATCTACTCGGGGCGAAAAAACACAATTCGCTTCATCCAAAAAATGTGATCACAATTAAGTTTCCCAAATCAAAACATTTTTAAAAAATTTATAATCCATCACCGATATCGAAACGACTAACCCATAAATATATACACAACATATCCCAAAATAGCACGCCGGCAAAAGTTACAAAAGAGAGGCACTGCATCGTATCACAAATGACAATCACGACAAGGCTAAAGTTTCAAAAGGAAACTACAACAATCAAAACAGCTTGACAACACATCGCACCGATCACAGATCCTCTCTGTCACCCGATGCTCACCTTGCCACTGAACAAAACTTCCTAAAATGTTTCATACCCAATCAGCTGCTCGGCCAACCGGCACAACGAAATGCCGCCCAAAGCGAAAATAAGCGTAATGCCGCAGTTTAGTGAAACTTAACACGCGGTGAACTTACCATACGAACGAAATGTAATCAATAATATAATAGTCAAATATGAATAAAATACATATATCCAAAAAGACTACCTAAAAGGTCATATTGAACATAATTCTCAAGCAGAAATCTCTACATAATACATGAAGATATAATAATGCTCTGTTTAAAGCACACACCTGCAGAAAGAAATCAATAGACTCAACAACTACTAAAACTCTAGTCATCAAACCCTCCTATCTCTCATATCCCTCACCAAGATAATAACCTCTAACGCGCAAGATATGCTCAATCCGTCACCTCGTTAATGCACGGACTAATCAATAATCACCCCGCACTTATACCTCCCAAAGATAAGGCCAAAACCGCACTTATACACAAAGTATAAGGCACACCGCACTTATACACAAAGTATAAGGCACACCGCACTCATACACTAAGTACAAGGCACATCGCACTCATACACTAAGTATAAGGCACACCGCTCTTATACACTAAGTATAAGGCACACCGCACTTATACACTAAGTATAAGGCACACCGCACTTATACACTAAGTATAAGGCACATATCGTCGCATATCCCAAGTAAGGAAGCGAGAGTCACCTAACCCCTAATCATCCCAACATAGGTCAAATCCTCGATACTCAAGTCACCTCAAGTCATAGATAACTCTAATCATCACCTTCAATGACCAAGTACTCTACTCCCAACAATATCCAAGCACACGCCTAAACATCTCACGATCGTAAGTCAAACACACCGCCGACACATAAATCATGCGCCGATGCCACGTAAATCGTAAATATAAGTCAGATCAAGCTATTACTTACCTCACAATCTTCAACGCCTACGTAATATAATCACATAATCATATAATTACATGTATACTATTCTCACGTAATCATAACACAATAACATGTATATCATTCTCACATAATCATATCACAATAACATGTTCACACAATTTAAAGTAAGTACGCAAGTAACACCCGTGAGATAAGTACTCACCTCTCGCTTAGCTACCGCAAAACCTTCGCGAAAGACAACAAGGTAACCGCCTCTTTCCACGATCAACGCCTAAACAACACCCGCAAGTATAATCAAGACCTACTACTATACCGGCGCTCTAGAAGATAAATCAAGTCTTAGGGGAACCATTTCTAAACAGTTTCCAATACGACGGATAAAGCTATCGAATTATAATCCCATCTGACACAACCCACCGATTCTCGCTAAATTCATCTTTATCACTTTCTCATTACAAATCTAATTTATAAGTCATTCTAGTTAATCACAGGTCTATAATTAACAATCTATACTCCGAAATATCAATTATAACTCAACTTGGAATTAACACTTTTTCGACATAACTCCCTTTAATCAATTTTAAATCATCAATTTAACCTCACAACAACTATAATAAGGTCCAATATAACCTCCTACACATTTAAAAGTCTTAGAAAAATATTCAAAAGTCAACCGAAAACCTAAAATGTCAACCCCGCCATAACACCTCAAACGAATTCTAAATCACTTAATTAATCACTTATATACGCCACGTAACCCATAACCAACTAAGATTCATCATAAAATTGAATTATGGAAAAGTCAACTAAAAGTCAACCATGTCAAAACCCAAGAAATATCTCGAAAGACTTGAACTTCTTACCTTTAACTCGAAGAGAATGACGGGGAAGATATTCTACAACCGATCTGAAGTTCGAGCAACAATCTATGAGAAAATGGAAATGAAATTTTTAAGGGGGAGGGGAAGCGAATATCTCGGCCCTAGGAGAGAAGAAGAAGAAGAAGATGATCTCAAATGATGATGTGGAAGATAAGTGTTGATAGATATTTAAAAAACTCGAGTCCCGCTCGCTTCTCGTTAATTTTCCTCTTGATCGCATTTAGATCTCATTTAACCCGATTCTAAAGATAAAATTTTTCATGGCAAAAACTAAATTATAAATGTAATTCAGCTAAAAATTTTACTAAATAATATCATCACGAAATCATTTATACTATCCCCTGTGTCCTGCACCGACCGAAAAATTTAATTTTTTTTTTCAGAACGGGTTATTACATGTTCTGGACCTTCAATCCTCCCGACAAGTCCTCCGATCTCGTGGACTTATGATTCAATGATTTCGGGAGAAGTTCGGCACTCTAGGTCCCGACTCTTGTTCCCATGGTGTCTCGCCGAGAGGCCACCCACTCAGGCGTTTTCGACTTTCCGAGGCCTCGCATAACTTAGCTGTGTAGATGTTTTCCTATATATGTAGAGATATTCTCTAGCTTAATTCTCAGATCACAAAAATAATCATCCTAAAACAATTTTGAGAGAATATTATTGAATAATCAATAATAATATCGTGAGGCTTCTCGTGATTGAGAATATCGCGCTATAAAGTATTATTCAATTGAGTTTAGCTTCGATGGAAGGACAGAATCTATCTTCCTGATTTTTTAAGGAGGAATCGTGTAAGCAGTTTGAGAACATCCATCGCGTATTTTTGTAAGTATTCTTTTGTCCATACGCATTTCTTTATTTCGTATGATTTTTATTGTAATTGCTATTATACATTTATTCTGATTCGTTGTATTTGTTTAATTTTATTATGAAAATTTGTGTAATTTCCCAACACACGTATGTATGATTCCCAACAAATCATTGGTTCTTCACCGAGCAATACGTAACTGAACGAAGTATACTGAT